>PVKV010024156.1:0-31953 GCA_004027835.1 Alouatta palliata | reverse complement strand
CAATGAACATTCGTGTGCATGTGTCCTTATAGTAGAATGATTTATAATCCTTTGGATATATACCCAGTAATGGGATTGCTGGGTCAAATGGAATTTCTATTTCTAAGTCCTTGAGGAATCGCCACACTGTCTTCCACAATGGTTGAACTAATTTACACTCCCACCAACAGTGTAAGAGTGTTCCTATTTCTCCACATCCCCTCCAGCATCTGTTGTCTCCAGATTTTTTAATGATCGCCATTCTAACTGGTGTGAGGTGGTATCTCAATGTAGTTTTGATTTGCATTTCTCTAATGACCAGTGATGCTGAGCATTTTTTCCTATGTTTGTTGGCTTCATGTGTGTCTTCTTTTGTAAAGTGTCTGTTCATATCCTTCGCCCACTTTTGAATGGGCTTGTTTGTTTTTTTCTTGACCTGCATTCTTATATTGTTGCATCAGTTGTCACCCATATAAACTCTTTATTCCTCCATGAACCTTTTACAGATCACCCTGTAAAGTAAAATGGAAAAAAAATCCTTTGATTTACCTCCTAAAGTCCCTCAATAAAACAACTCTTGTAGGACTTGGATATGCCTTTCTTCTGTATAATCTGTGTCATGATAAGAATAGGCACAAGATAAATATTTGTCAACTATATGAAGGAAGAAGGCAAAGGAAGAAGAGAGGAAAGGAGGACAATGGGGGAAAGAAAAGGATTCACTACTACAGAAACCACACAGAATTTTATTAATATTTACTTAGCTTACTCTTACCCTCCTTTAGGATTTAGATAATCTGCCAAACATAGAAAACATAAATCCCTTAGATTCAGAAGAAAAATAATCTGTGCTTATCTAGCACACTTGCAATAAACTGAAGCAGAGAATTTGGTTCTTGAGATTTCTTTTTTTTTTTTTTTGAGATGAAGTCTCACTCTGTCACCTAGTCTGGAGTGCAGTGGCATGATCTCGAGTCACTGCAACGTCCACATCCCAGGTTTTTGGGTTCTCTGGCCCCAGCCTCCTGAGTAGCTGGGATCACAGGCACACACCACTATACCTGGCTGATTTTTGTATTTTTAGTAGAGATGGGGTTTCACCATTTTGGCCAGGCTGGTCTTGGACTCCTGACCTCCAGTGATCCTTCCACCTTGGCCTCCCAAAATGCTGGGATTACAGACATGAGACACCATGCCTGGCCGGTTCCTGAGATTTCTATTCCAGATGCCTACTGCTGCAAGCACTGGGATTCAGAACCATGACCATATGCTGTGGCACCCACACAGAGCTCCTTTCCACCCTCACAGGATCAGGTGTGGGGTAAAGATTCCTCAGTCACTGGACACAAGTGACGCTAATTTGTCAAATCCTTTTCTCTACAGCCTTAGTTTACCTTAACCCATCTTCATCTCCAAAAGTAGAGAATCAGGAGCATATCCAGGTTTTGAGGCTTAAAGCTTACATAATTTGGGAAACTGTAGTTATGAAAAAGAATACAAAATTCCAAATACAAAATTGGACATTCAGTAAACATCTCCATGGAGAAACTGCAGTAACAACAGTATGAGAGAGTATGCTATATTCAATTAGCCATGAATGTTTAAAGCAACTTTATCCAGATCAATGAAAGAAAAGTGACCAGTGTACACAACTATGTCAAATGGTGACTCTGGGCATTGCATCCACCTGCCCGCCTCGAACTACCTGAGGTCATGCTGCTGGCTCCACCAGCTGCAAGCTAGAAAAACAGTATGCCAAAGTGGCTGTGCCAGCCAGGGAAGAGAGGCCACAAGAGCTTAGAGCTAACCAGACTGACTCTCTGACATTCTACAGAGATACCTTCAGGACCATGAAAAACCGCTCCACTTGAAGCTTATCTTCAGCCGTGTCTCCTTTCAGAGGCAAGAAATCTTTACATTTATTGGAAAATGTTTGTTTCCTCCTGATAGCAGCAGTAGAGGGTTACACCAGCACCCAGGCCGTCCCATCTGTGGACACAATGGACATGCCTGTTGACATGGTTTGGGTGTTTTGTCCCCTCCAAATCTCATGTTGAAATGTGACTTCCAATGTTGAAGACGGGTCTAGTGAGCAGTGTTTGGGCCATGGGAGCAGATCCTCCATGAATGCCTTGATGCTGTACTCACAGTAATGAGCAAGTTCTCACTCTATTAGTTCACAAGAGAGCAGATTGTTTCTAAAAGCCTGAAACCTTTTCCCCTCTCTCTGAATCCCTCTCTTGTCATGTAGTACACTGGTGCCCGTTTTGCCTTCTACCGTGATTGTGGGCACCCTGAGGCCTCACTAAAAGCAAATGCTGGCACTGTGTTGCTTGTACAGCCTGCAGAACTGTGAGCCAAATAAGCCTCTTTTCTTTATAGACTACACTGTCTCAGGTGTTCCTTTTTAGGAATGCAAAATAAAATAACATGCTTGTGTTAGAGGAAAAGAAGCACCCAGCAGTTATTTCAAAAACTGGGGAAGAGCTGATCTATGACTAGTTGAAAGTCTACAAAGTAACTCCTGCAGAACTGGCTCTTTGTTGAAGAACCTCAAAACCCCAAAGTTTCTTAAAATAAGGACCCAGCAGGATTGGCTCTTTAATAAAGAACCTCAAAGCTCACCATCATGTTCATGGTATAGAGATGGCCCTTATGTCTAAGACTGGGGAGGAAGGTAACATGTAGGCCACATGCAGCCAGCAGAGTGTGGCAAGGAACAAAGAGCCCTGGTACGACGATGTCCAAGACCAAGAGATGATAATTCTTGAGGCCCATCAAAAGGAGCCAGACCAAATGGGGACCAGGCTATTTCCAACACAGCTTCCTTAGCTTTAAGTAACTAAAACCATACAGAATCAGAATGAAATGCTCTTTTCAAATTTCCTGTTCCATAGCATAATGAGGCAGACACTATGCTATGGAACAGGAAATTTGAAAAGAGCATTTCATTCTGAAATGGATTCTGTGACATCAACAATACTACACTGAGACTCCAGTCTCCAAAAGAGCAAAGCCCCACCCTACACCTGTGTTCCACAGAGCCACTAGGAGGGCTTCACCTGCCTCAACTACTGTCAGCGTTTAGTTCTGTTATCAAGCAAAAGAGTCTTGCTGCCCAATGCACTAGAAGTCAGTATTATGACACTGGACTTTTGAGAAAACAAAAGCTTTATATTGCAGGTCAACTCACAAGGAGACAGGAGTCAAGCACAAGTCTGTATCCCCTTCCTGGCTTCAAGGCAGTATTTGTATTAGAAAAGGTTCAGGGAGTGAATTCTGAAATTAGAAGGTGATTGGTGGAAGGAAGAGTGAGGTCTTGAAAGTCCCTGGGCATGCACAGTCATTTCTTCATGCTACCTCATGGGCCACATGTGCATATTTGAGGGGAATTGTATGAAACAAGTAGTAGAAATTCAAGCTGTGATGTCAGCAAGCTCATTCTGCACAGACTCTAATTGGCCATATTGCTTCCAACCCAATGGAGCCCCTTTTTATTTAATGGAACCTCCCACTGTTGCCCAGGCTGGAGTGCAATGGAATGATCTCAGCTCACTGCAACCTCAGCCTCCTGAGTTCAAGTGATTCTCCTGCCTCAGCCTCCCAAGTAGCTGGGACTACAGGCACGTGCCACCATACCCAGGTAATTTTTGTATTTTTAGTAGAGACGGGGTTTCACCATGTTGGTCAGACTGGTCTCGAACTCCTGACCTCAGGTGATCTGCCTGCCTTGGCCTCCCAAAATGCTGGGATTACAGGCATGAGCCACCGCACCCAGCCTGAGCCAATTGTTTCTTGGTCTCACAAATTAAGGAAGTTTCCCTCTTTCATCAAGTTATTTCCTTTTGTTAATCTGCTGTACTGTAAACTCAAGAACTTCTGTTAGTTACTGTTTTTTTACTCTTTGAGGCGTGCTTCCAGAGTTAGCTTTTCAGCAAGTTGTTTTTTTTTTTTCTTATCTGCTATCCTGTAAGTTCAAGAATCTAGTCATTGGTTTCTTTGACTTTGAGGCATGGGTTCAGTTTCCCCAGGCTATTACTGAACATTACATTTTATAACGTCTGTCAGCAATCCAAGTAGGAAAAGCCACCATCTAGACTTAGCAATTCTACTTGTAACTATATTCCTCAGAAAAACTCTCTCATATGTATTTTAAACAATTATGAAAATGTGTGTAACAAAATTTATAATAGCAAAACACTTGAAATAGCCCCAATTATTCATCAACTGTGTGGTGGGATACTATACAACAGTAGTGGTTATATACGTTGTCATGGAGGGAGCTCACTATTAAGTTTAAGAAGTAAGTCACAGAGGAAACCCTGTATTATATATTGATAGAACAGTTCAAAACAAGATCGAATTATTTAGGATATATATGCGGTAGAATTCAAGGAACACAATTATGTCCAGGGTGGATGGAAGGGAGATGTCATCAGAATAGCATTTCAATAGTCTCAATGGTGCTGGGAATTGTTCTTGCTCATAAACAAGGTTGTAGGTACTCAAATATTTTAGTGTTTTCACATTTTAACATTTCTGAAATCAGGAGTATTTTAAGAGATGTAGCTGTAATTGTCATGGAAATTTTAACCAGTTTCTTCTAGTAACGTTTTACTTTCTGTGTGTTCACAGTAGGTCAAAAGTCTGAAAAATAATTTTTAGTAAATAGAAAATAAAAATACAAAGTGACAAGAAAAGGTGTGGCCATAGGTCGTGGTCTTGAACTTTTATGTCAATTACCACATCCGCATTTTTACTACGGAACATGACACATCTCACATCAAAGGAGACCATCCAATGTATTTTCTAAGTTGTCTACAGCCTTGAATAGAGGCTTAAAGGTAATCTTCAAGAAAAAATTTTGAGTGTTATTTTGGCATAAACAGGCAAATAAATAGTTGAAATATTGCTCATAGTTCTGTCAGACTTCCTAAATATCTTAGTTTAATAAAAGAAGTCTGGGCATAGTGAGTCAGTGTTTACTAGAAAAATGCAACGCCTGCAACATCCTGCTCAAGGTCACTCTTTTTCTCAGAGCATCACACATTGCCCGTCAAGTGTGAGTGAATCTCTTTTTGCATTCCTGAAAACCTTCATTTCTTTGACCACTATCCCAGCATTATAATAGAATTCTATAAAATGCGAACAAAACGCTTCATCCAAGGTTTGCTCTGCACACCAAGGTTAAGAAAAAAAGAAAAAGTGGGAGACCTTTTCCTTAACTCCAACCCAATGCGTTGCTTAATGTCAAGATAAGCTCAAATTTCATTCCTTTTCAGGTCAATTCAAGCATAAAGACTCACTGCCTGGTATTTTAAGTCTGCTTTTCATTTAGTGGGAAGATCCCTACAGTAGCAGAAAGTAATTGTTCACAAGAAAAAATGAAGAGGAGCATACAATTGACAAGGACAGGAGTGGAACTGGGAAAGCACAAGCGGGAGAAAAGGGGGAAAATGTTTCTGAAGATTTTCCTTGTCCACAGACGTAAAGAAAAAAAAAAATGCACCAAAAGCAAAACATATTGATAGCTCACTTAGAAACACTCAGCTGAGCTGTTGAAGTAAAGGATTTTTCAAATTTTTGTAAAAAACGTTTGTTTTCTAGTCAGAAGTCACCTGAATATAAATCCGGTGCCTTCATTCAAGTGAGCCACATCTCTGTCAACCTTAAATAAAGTTATACTGAGTAAATACGTGAGCTGCTCAATTTCGTAGCCAGTCGGTTTTCAAAGTCAAAGGGGTAATCATTGTTTCTTTTAAGAAAAAAAAGGGAGCGGGGAGAAGAAGAAAAAAGTGCTAGGCCTTGTTTCTAAGGAGCAGTGTGATTGCCTGCAGGAAAAGAGTAAAATCACATAGAAATAACATAGACAGTGATGCCTGCTACGCGACCAGCCTGTGTTATCCAGGAAAAGCCTCGTTACCAGATTTTATTGGAAGAATTGGAACATAATGTAGGAAGTGGACAGCCATTCCGAATTTAACACAGCATCAGCAGAAGGGTTGTCCCACCATCCCTAACCAGGATATATTTATTAATCTTTTTTTCTTATGTTCTACCCTTAAGACTCAAACATTCTCCTGGTCTCTGTTCCTACTCCTACAGCTGTGCACTCTTGGCACTGTATTTTAGTTGGCTTTCACCCCTTCATGGTATCTGCTTGGACTTACCTGTTTTCTTTTCAGACATCAAGTCACAGATAAAACTGCTACAGAATCACCAATTGTCTTTCTGCATAAACAGCAAGCTTCCCAAAATTTTCACTGGCCAAAGATTCACACCTGGACAACTTATAAGGTTCTGGCCAGGCTATCAACTGGCTTCTCTAACATCAAATGCCCGTTCTTGGTCAAACCAGTTGTACAGGAGATAATGTCACATGATAGACGCTGTTAGTTCTACATGCAAACAACCTTTCAGAATGTATATATAAAATATCTTCCATCATGCAATTTCACACTCTGGTTTCCTCCAGATATCATAACACAAAACCTCAGTTAGCTTTTAAGGCATAATTATAGACTCGATATTTTCTTCTTTTAACATTTTAGCCCATATCTAGTGAGTCTCTATGTTATATAAACTAATATGCTAGGTCTTGGGCAATGAAGGATGGAAAATAAAACTTTCTAGCAAAGGAGATATTGCAACCAAACCAAAATCCTAAAAGAAGACATGAAGGAAAAAATGCCAAGCATATGAGGGGCAGCATAGGTGACTGAGAAGAGGCCACACGTTAGAGTCAAACAGACCCTGCTCAAATTCCAGCTTTCTCATTTCCCAGCTGTGGATGTGGGACAAGTTGTTTAATGTTTCTAAACTTCAATATCTCTTCTATACAACAAATGGAATCATCGAGCCTAGTAAGGGAATCCCAGGATCTGTTTTGAAAGGCTTGGATGAAGACATGCCACACACAGAAACACACATACACACAGCCTTGACACTGCCATTATGAGTTCCTAATGATATCTAGGAGCTCATATCCCAGGAGCTCAAAAGTCATCTATAATTTTTAAATTATGCTCTGTAATAAGGGGAAAAAAAGCCTTCATTCTCAGTCATATCCAGATAAATAATGAATAAATATCTCAGCAAAACACAAAGATCCCATGTTCTCTTTGGACAATATTTTATGCATTAATGTCTATAGCTTATGCCCATTTGTGATCCTATCAAAGAGTGAGTGCCACAGTCAATATCAACCCTTCTGTGCAGCCTGAAGTCTTGTCAGTAGCTGATTTCACCAATCTCTTTATTCTTAGCAAAAATGGCACAATCGCTGGTAACAAATGCTTAGGACTGTAGTCAGTAAGTACCCAGAAGCCATTTGGAGTGTGTGGCAGAAAAGGTAATTCCTTTTTCTCCACTACATTTCCTGGCCCTTTTGTAGTCAGGTAAAAAGCACATATTCTAGTTCTGGAGAATGCACGTGAACAAAAGTGACACATCACATTAAGCTGAGGTAGGAAAAAGTTCATGTGCTTTCCCCTGTGTTGGTGACTGGCAATAATCAGTGGAATCGTTTGTGGGCAAATCCACAGCAATTTGGGGCTTAATTTGTTACCCAAGAATAATTTGGCTTCTACTGACTAATGTAGAGTGGCTTTAAATACTATAGCAAATTATTAAACTGATCCAAATAAAGAAGCTCTTTGAATTTCAGGAGGTGGAGATTATAAATCTTTTTGTCACCTCGCATAAGAGCCCAATCTCCATTCCCTTTTTTAGCTGCTGCAATCCCAGGGGCTACAGGGACCGGACTGCAGATGGCAATGCAGCGAGGCAAGGGGTGGGCAGAGGACAGTGTGCCGCAGCTTCCGCAGACTGTCAAATCTGACAACATACAGAAAATTATGTCACACCCCATTCTGGCCCATGTAAATGTCGATTTCATGTTCAGCAGTCCCATAACAACCAACACTTGCAGAGCCCTTGCCATGTGCTACTCACAGTTCTAAGCACTTAACATAATAACTCATTTAAGGCTCAAAGCAGCCCTGTAAGGTTGATATGTTATTGCTCCCATTTTCAAGATCAAAAAACTGAGGTTCAGTGATCCCTTGCGGTTTGGAGGGAGAAAATATGTAATAGCAAAGTCAGAAGATAATTATTTAGCATCCGATCCACAAGCAGATTCACCTGCTTCACATGGGAACACAATACCCATGTGTTCACTATGATCATAGACATGGTTTGGCTCTGTGTCCCCACCCAAATATCACCCTGAATTATAATCCTCATAATCCCCACATGTCAAAGGTGGGACTAGGTGGAGTTAATTAAATTATGGGGATGGTTTCCCCCATGCTGTTCTCCAGATAATGAGGGAGTCTCACAAGATCTGATGGTTTTATATGCATCTGACCTTTCCCCTGCTGGGCATTCACTCCATCCACTGCCCTGTGAAAAAGGTTCTTGCTTCTCCTTTGCCTTCTGCCATGATTGTAAGTTTCCTAAAGACTCCCCAGTAATGTGGAACTGTAATTCCATTAAACCTCTTTCCTTTATAAATTACTCAGTCTGGGGTATTTCTTCATAGCAGTGTGAGAATGGACTAATACAATCATGATTATGTTGATGATAATATGTGAGAATGTGATCAGCTAACCTTGAGTTCCCCGGAGGGAAATTCATTTATTTGCCACTTGGGCACTGTGGTCTGCACTCAACTGAAATAAATGGATATCATTCCAAAGACTAGAACTAAACTTCCAATCAGGCTGAAAGAAAAGGTATCCAAGTAAGACTAAATGTACCCATACATTCTGCACTATGTTCCATTTAGACAGTTTTTTCTTCATGCACTTCTCACGCTTCTGTCACTAAGATAAATAATTTGCACTGATAATCACAACAATGATGGTGTTATTATCTTAAATGACAGCTAACCATATGGATGCGAGCAGCGTTTCCTGCGGAGGACTGCCTGGTGTCCTGAGCAATGCACACGCTGACATCACTTTGAAAGTGATGACACATAAAGTTAGATTTGAATTATTTTGCTCAGTAACTGAAACATGTAACTTGTCAATCTTAGAGAATATGAATCCCCTGTCAATAAACAAGATGGAAGATATAAAATAGAGAAAGCATGCCAGGCATTACACAGGCTAATTAGTATGATGTTTATAACTTAGAAGTATATCACGTAGAGTTTTATAAGCAGCATCACATAAATTTCTAGTTCAGTACTACATGTGGAAATAATTTAAGGGCTCAATTTTCTGATTTCACAGATGATTATTCTGTGATATTTTAGAAACACTACATAGACTAATGATTTCTGATACCTTTCACTTACACAAATGATATGTTATACTCTATCCCAAGTGCCAGCAAAAGAAACTAGCCAGGAGAATACCCAACTAGGCTTGTCCATCTGTCCGTCTGACCATTCCGCTATCATTTCTAAAGGAGCTGACTGACCTTTAATAAGTTTTACCAGACTACTTGTGATGTATCATATCATCTTAAAATTGACATTTTTTAAACATTTTTTAAACATTTTTTTAAGTTTTCAAGTGTAAAAACAAACTGTACAGCAGTTTGTTTATCTATTCCCCTATTGAAGGATATCTTGGTTGCTTCCAAGTTTTGGCTATTATGAATAAAGTTGCCGTAAACATTCACGTTCATGTTTTTGTGTGAACTTAAGGTTTCAACTAATTTGAGTATACACCATGGGATGCAATTACTGAATCTTACAATAATAGTATGTTTAATTTTATAAGAAACTGCCAAAATATCTTCCAAAGTGACTGTACTGTTTTGCCACTCATTGATTATCAATGATAATCTCATTGATTACCACCAGCAATCAGTGAGAGTTTCTGTTGCTCCCCATTCTCACGACCATTAGTGAGGTCAGGGCTTTGAGTTTAGCCATTCTAGTAGATGTGTAGTGGGATCTCCTTGTTGTTTTAATTTGCAGTTCCTTAATAGCAAATGATGTTTAGCATATTTTCATACGCTTATTTCCCATCTGTATATCTTCTTTGGTGAGGTGACTGTCCAGATGTTTTGCCCATTTTTCAATAGTTTTTTGTTTTCTTGTTGGTGAGTTTTAAGAGTTATTTGTATATTTTGCATGCAAGTACTTCATCAAATACGTGTTTTACAAATATTTTCTAACAGTCTGTGGCTTGTCACTTAATTCTTCTAAGTATCTCTTACGGAGCAGAAGTTTTAAATTTTAATGAAGTCAAATTTATTTTTTTCATGGATTGTATTTTTGATGTCTCATCCAAAAAGGTATCACCAAGTCCAAGGTCATCTGGATTTTCTCCTGTTATAGTCTATGAATATTTTTAGTTTTGTCTTTTACATTTGGTTCTATAATCCATTTGGGGGTTATTTTTGTGAAAGGTGTAAGATCTGTGTCCAGATTCTTTTTTTTTTTAAATGTGGATGTTCAATTGTTCCAGCACCATTTATTGAAAGAGTTCATTGATTTTTCTCAAAGATAAAAAGACCATTCAACAGAAAAAACATAATCTTTTCAACAAATAGTGCTGGAACAACTGACCAAGACTTTTAACCATATAAAAAATTAACTCCAAATGGATAATATAAATTTATAAAATTTATAAAATGTCTAGATCGCAACATAGGGGTAAATCTTTATAACCTTTGATTAGACCAAGAGTTCTTTGATATGACACAAAAAGCAAAATCATTGAAAGAAAAAAATTAATAACTTTACCTAAATGGAAAATTCTTGCTGTGCAAAAGTTACTGATAGAAAAATGAAAGATAAGCCACAGACTGGGAGAAAATATTTGCAAATCACATACCTGACAATGACCTTATATTCAGAAAATATGGAGAATTCTCAAAATTCAACACTAAGAATTATGTCAATAAATGGTTTGAATAGGAAGTTCACCAGAGAAAATATACAGATGACAAACAATATATTTTAAATGTTTAACACTATTATTCATTAGGAAAATGTAGATTTACCAAAATAAGAAATGCCACTAGTCAGGCATCTAAATGGCTAAAATAAAATTTAAGATGACAATACCAATGCTGGTGAGAACTTAGAGCAACTGGAATTCTGGTATAGTGCTGGCAGGAATGCAAAATGACACTGTTTCTTTAGAAAACAATTTGGCCATTTCTTGTAAGGTTAAAGATACACCAGCGCAGGATCTTTTCCAGGCCTCGCTCCTAGATTCTTGCAGTTCTTTGGCCTGTGGCAGAGGTATAATCTTCACATGGTGTTTCACCCAGTGTTCGTGTGTCTGTCAGAATTTTCCATATTTATAAGGACAACAACCATATTGTATTAGGGGGTCCACTCTACTTAGTGTGAATTCACATTCACAATTTACGTCTGCCAACACTCCTGTTTCTAAATAATGTCACATTCTGAAATAAAGAGGTTAGGATTTCAACATATTAGTGGTGGAAGGAAGGGAGAAAGGACTTAATTTAAACTATTAAAGTCCTATTAGAAAGGCCAAAATCAAAAGACTGAACCATGCTCTGTGCTAAAGAGGATGTGGAACAACTAGAATCCTCATACACTGCTGGTGGGAATGTAAATTGTGCAACAACTTTGGGAAACAGTTTAGCAGTTTGTTAGAAAGTTATTCACGTTCCGACCATATAAACCAACTATTCAGCTGCTAGGTGTTTACCTGAAATAAAAGCATTCACCATATAAACATATATATTTCACTGTATCCTCTTTCTAACCAGGTGCGTCATCCTGCTAATTCCCTCATTAGCAACTTAACTAAATCACTACGTATTTGTAGAAAAAATAAATAAGTAAATAAATAACAGCATACACCGAAGCAAAAATGCAGTTGTACTTGCCCAAAACTGGAAACAGCCCAAATGTCTATCAACAGGTGAATAAATAAATTGTGATATATCCATACCATGGAATACTACCTAGCAATAGAAAAACTGTACGGCTGATACACAACAATTTAAAGGCATGTGGAAATAATTATGCTGAGTGAAAGAAGCCAGACCAAAAAAGAGTACGTAATGTACGATTCCATATATCTGCAATTCTAGATAATGAAAAGTAGTCCATGGTGGGGGAAAAAACAGATGGGTGACTGACTAGAGACAGGAAGAGAGACAGAAGTTGGAAGTACAAAAGCACACAAGGAAAACTTTGGGAGTGACGGACTGTTATGTTGATTGAGGTGATAGTTTCACAGCAATATACATATGTAAAAATTTATCAAGTTGAACATTTTATGTCAACTACATCATAATAAAGCTGTTAAAAATCCTCTGACTTATCTGCAAGCTTATTATACTTTTTTTATTATAATTTAAGTTCTGTGATACATCTGCAGAACGTGCATGTTTGTAACATAGGTATACATATGCCATCTTGCCAGCCACCCTCTAATATACTTATTTTACATCTCCAAAGTACCTGCCACAAAGCTAGATGCAGAATATACTCATTGTAAACTTGTTGGATGAAAAGAATACTAATAAAAAACTATTAATAAATATATTAATTTCTCTCAAAAACTATGCATTTTTAAGCATCTAGTTGTCTGTGTAGGTGTGTAGAATAAACAACAATGTAAGCTAATACAACATAAGAGTTTCTAAAGTCTCATTTACATAAAAATTACCTAATAAATATAATATAGTTTTATCTGTTTGTTAAAATAGTGTTTATTAAAATATTTTCTCTGAAGGTTCCTACTAAATGATGCTGCTGATATAATTTGATCTTATTTAACTTTTTAAAAACATAGTTCTGTAATCTATAACCTGTATCGTATCCTTAGTTTTATTTTATTATTATTATTAGCTTAAACTAGTTGTACTTTCTATTCCTTGTCTGAGGAAATCAAAATTAGCATAGTTCTTTTTTTGTCAACCAGAACATACTAAAAGTCAGTTTCCAAAATTTTTACTTCTTGTATGTAGCCTTATTCCACTATCCCAAAATAAGGACTTTCCTTCCTTCTTCCCCTTTCCACCTATCCCTAGACTATAGTCCAGTATTTCTTTAGCATGTACATTAGTAATATAGTGTCAATTTTGGTCAGTCATTCTTTTAATAGATACAGTGAAAACTCAGTCTTTATTTTTTTCTTCTAACAGCCTGTAATTTGTTTTAAAGTTACAGCTATATTCCCTACCCTGAGGATCTATTAAAAAGATAAAAGATCATATATATTAGTTAGTATACATATATTAGCTGTCAGCTTATTACAATAACCTTATGCAACAATAGCCTCCTTATTAAAAATAATTTTAGTAAGTTGCATCTTGGGTCTTCCTGTGTGATTTATATGATAGATTTTATGATAACATCTTTATCAAATCTCAATTTGCAAAATCTCTGGAATGTGATATGTATAATAAAACATTGCCTTGAGATATTAATTAGGTGATAAAAATGCTACATAAGATTCATTTGTAATATGTAAACTGCTAGTTTCAGCTTCATGCCCTGTAATTATAGGGAAATATAAAACTCATGCCTACCCCCTGAAGGGAAAATAATGCAGAAGACCAAAAAAATTTACCTTTCATTATTCCAGCAGCCAAAATAGGATGACATAAGATGGTGATCTTCTAAGTACAAATCAACACAAAATAATCACTCCTCCCAGGGAACAGATCCAGATGCTCTGTCAGGGACCAGCAATCCTGGGCAAGCACAAAAGATGCCAGTGACTCTACACCAGCTCTGGATCAGACACAAAATTGCTATAAATTTTCCATCTCTAACTGTCCTTTCCCTTTTTTTGTCCAGTACTCCTTTTCTGTCACTCAAGTATAATTTTGTTACATGGATAAATAAGATAGCGGTAAAGTTGGAGTTTTTAGTGTATCTATCTCTAGAATAATGTACACAGTACCCATTAAGTAATTTCTTGTTATCCAGTCTCTCCCACATCCCACCACCCTTCTGAGTCTCCAGCTTCTATCATTCCACACTCTATGTCCATGTGTACACATTATTTTAGCTCCCACTTATAAGTGAGAACCTGTGGCATTTGTCTTTATGTGTCTGAGTTGTTTCACCGAAGATAATGACCTCTAGTTTCATCCATGTGGCTGCAAAAGACATGATTTTACTCTCTTTCATGGCAATATAGCAATTGATTGGGTATATATATCATATTTTCCTTATCTAATGATCCCTTGATGGACACTTAGATTGACACCTTATCTTTGGTTTCTGCAATAAACATTAAAGTGCAAGTATCCTTTTTACATCATGATTTATTTTTCTTTGGGTAGATACCCAGAAGTGGGATTGCTAGATCAAATGGTAGTTCTATTTTTAGTTCTTTGAGAATGGGTAGATACCCAGAAGTGGGATTGCTAGATCAAATGGTAGTTCTATTTTTAGTTCTTTGAGAACTCTCCACACTGTTTTCCATAGATGTTGTACTAATTTGCATTCCTACCAACAGTGTATAAGAATTCCCTTTCCTCTGCATCCTCATCAATATCTGCTACTTTTGTTTTTTTAGTAATAGCCATTCTAACTAGTATAACATGATAACTCATTGTGGTTTTAATTTGCATTTCTCTGATGATTAGTGATAATGAGCATTTTCTCCAGTGCTTGTTCACCATTTAAATGTCTTCTTTTGAAAAATGTCTGTTCACGCTTTTTGTCCACTTTTTTAATTGTACTTTAAGTTCTGGGGTACATGTCCAGATCTTGCAGGATTGTTGCACAGATACACACATGCCATGGTGGTTTGCTGTTTCCATCCTTCCATCACCTACATCAGGCATTTCTCCCAGAGTTATCCCTCCCCAACCTCTCCACCTCCTGCTGTCCCTATCCTTGCCCCCCACTCCCAACAGACCCCAGGGTGTGACGTTCCTCTCCCTGTGCCCATGTTTTCTCGTTGTTCAACACCTGCCTATGAGTGAGAACATGCGGTGTTTGGTTTTCTGTTCTTGTGTCAGTTTGCTGAGAATGATGGTTTCCAGATTCATCCATGTCCCTACAAAGGACATGAATGCATCCTTTTTCATGGCTGCATAGTATTTCATAGTATATATGTGCCACATTTTCTTTGTCCAGTCTATCACTGATGGGTATTTGGATTGGTTCCAGGTCTTTAATGGTACAGGGATCAATTTGCACCAAGAAAAGCTAACTGTCCTAAATATATATGCACCCAATGCAGGAGCATCCAGATTCATAAAGCAAGTTCTTAGAGACCTACAAAGAAATTTAGACGTGCACAATAATAGTGGGAGACTTTAACACCCCACTACCAATATTAGACACATGAACATGTAGTTTATTGCAGCACAATTCACAATTGCAAAGACATGCAACCAATCTAAGTGCCCATTGACCAATGAATGGATAAAAAAATATAGTATATATACACCATGGAATAATACTTGGCCATAAAAAGAAACAAGATAATGTTCATTGCAGTAACTTGGATGAATCTGGAGGCCATTAATCTAAATGAATTAACTCAGGAATGGAAAGGGAAATAGCATATGTCTTCACGTGTAAGTGAGAGCTAAGGTCTGAGTACATAAAGGCGTACAGAGTAATATAATGGACTTTGGAGACTCAGAAGTGGAGGGATGGAAGGGAGGTGAGGAATAAAAAAACTACATATTGGGTACAAGATACACCATTCAGGTGACAGGTGCACCAAATCTCAAAATTCACCACTGTACAATTCATTCATGTAACCAAAAACCACTAGTACCCCAAAGCTATTGAAATTTAAAAATATATTTTAAAAATAAAATGAATTATTTTGCTTTTAACTTTTATACTAGAGCTAAAAGTGATTTACACATCACCATTTCAGCATAACAGTATTCTGTATTTGTCTATTTATTTATCTTCACCAGTGATTTTTTTTGTGTATGTTGCTGTTTCATTTCAACTTGCCTTTCATTCAACTTGAAGGATTTACTGAAGCAACACTAGCATTTCTTACAAGACAGGTCTAGTGGTAAGCTTATTTATTTAATTAAATTTTTTCCTTTTTTCTTTTCTTTCTCTTTTCTGGTACCCTCAACACATTCTGAAGGACAGATTTGCCATGCATTGTATTCTTGGCTGGCAGGGTTTTTTTCTTTCAGAACTTTGAATGTACCATTCCACTCACTTCTGGCCTTCAAAATTTTCTGCTGAGAAATAATAAATAGTCTTACGAAGCCTCCCTTGTATGTGACAAGTTATTTTACCCTTGATGCTCCCAAAATTCTTTGTTGTTGTCTTTTGACAACTTAATGATAATGTGTCTCAGATGCTGTTCCTTGTACCTTTGTATTGGTGGCTGCAAATCTGAAGAAACGGAGCGACCTCTCCCAATCTTTATGGACTGGCTTTGACAGGGAAAGACCTTCACCAATTAACCTAGCTAGAGATTCTGGAAGCAGCTTAAACCTTTTCTATTACTGCATCTTCTCTTTATTTGTGCATATAAATACTTACATAAAAGGATTTACCAATTTCTTTTTTTTAAGAGCCCATAGTATCTTGCTTCCTCTGGTATCTGACTGCTATATCAGGATCAAGACTTATAAGCACACTTCACTCCTCTCCCTCTTTTCCTATGGAAAAGCCTTGAATTCTATGCTTTCTCCCTGTCTTGCAAAGCCACTCTCAACATAGTAAGCAACAAGCCCCCTTTCCTTTGTTCTTAGCTGTCCCTACCAAACTAAGATACTTCTGTCAACACTCTGGGTAAAGTGAGACAGAAATCAGTCCCTTAGGCAGTATATTGAAAGTCCGAGACGCTGAAAGCACACTCCATTCCTCTTCCTCCCTTTCAAGGGAGAAGTCAGAGGGCTGCATGCCTTCTCTTAATCTTATAGAGCCATGTCAGCAGCAATAAACTACCAACCACTTTTCTTTGTTCTTAGTTTACTCCAGGTATCTCATATGCCAGTTCTGTTCATGCTTCACGTGAGGCAAGACAAAAAACAGCCCTAGGGAAACACACTGAAAAGTCTGAGACATGGATGCACACTCTGCTCTCTCTTTTCCCCAAGGGAGAAATCATGGGCTAAGACAATCTCTCTCAGTAGTGAGTGTACTAGGTTGAGCAGGAGCTGACACAGGTAAAGTAAAATTGCTCTTCATACCTGTTTCAGTGTGGCTGTTCTTGGTCTTTTGTTCAACTGGGGTATTACAACTTTGTAACTGAATTCTAGACTTTTCATAAAGATATTATGGTGCCTAAATCACTGTTAAATTCATTTCTGCAGGAGGACAAGGGCTGAGACTTCCTATTCTGCCATCCTCCTTACATCACTCTTCAAGGCAGGTATTTTGAAATCTTTAAAGCCCCATTTTGTAAATGTCAAAATTGACATCCAGAGAGCTTAGGTAATTTGTCTATTTCAAACAAACAGAAGAAATGGAGCCAAAATTTTGATTCATATAGCTTGACTAAAACATCAACAGCTTAACAACTCTTCACCACTGCTTGCTATTTACCAGTTTTTTCCCTAATTACTAAAAATTCTGCCTTCTTGCACAGAAATTGTTATTTATTTTTAAATACCCTATAAGAATATATTTTTAGAAATGAAATCACCAAGTCAATGGCACAACCATTAGAAATATTGATGTGTCAACATACAGCCTTTCATTTTGGTTAAATAAATTTCTCACACTAAATTTGAATTAATAGCATAAATATTTTCCATGGTTTTCAATCTAAGAACTTAAAAATAATACTCAATTTTTTATTTGCTCCTCTCATTATTAGATTGAATATCTTTATATATGCTTACATGCCACTTTTGTTTTGTTTTGTTTTTAACTTTTATTTTAAGTTCAGGGGTACATGTGCAGGTTTGCTATACAGGTAAACTTGTGTCATAGGAATTTGTTGTACAGATTATTTTGTCACCCTGGCATTAAGCCCAGTATCCATTAGTTATTTTTCCTGATCCCCTCTCTCCTCTCGCTTTTATTTTTTTCTTTTCTACATTGCCTAATCATATGGCTTCATTTTTAATGGTTTACTGGTCTTTTCTTTTTATTGATAAAAATTTTTTGTTTTATAAAAATATTAAAGCCTTGTCATACATGTTGCAAATATTTTTTCTATCTTGTATTTCAATTTTAGTGTTTTAGTGGATTTTACTCGTGTGTGTGTGTGTGTGTGTATGTGTGTGTGTGTGTGCATATGTGCCATTATTCAGGGTATCCTAATATACTCTAAAATAATTTTTAATTATATGTTTTTCAAACAATTAGTCAGTATCCCAACATAATTTAATTAGAGACAAGCTGATTTTTTCTCCCTGATTGAAATTCTACCTCTTTTTAATACTAAATCCTCTGATAACTTTGTTGTACTTCTGAATTCAATTTCCCTCTATTGCTCTATTTTCTTATGTGTCATTACCACACTATTTTAATTCTAAGAATTGGTACTATTATCTATTAGTTCTTTCGCTTGTATTATATCTTTTGTGCCCAACCAGATTCTAAGCTCCTTGAAATCAGAGACTAGAACTTATATTTCAGCCTGTTTGCATGTGTATCCTCAAAAGCACTTAAAACAATATTATACACTCACATAACTAAAATTTGTCTGAACCTAATCTCAGAATTTCATATCAGATCAATCCATAGATAAATATGAAAGCTTTCAAACCTTTGCTACATATAGAGGAGTGGAAATATCTCTGGAACCATCTTAACCAATAACAGAGATGAATGATCCATTATTTTTTATTTTTCCCATAATTGTCAGAGAATCAGAAGTACTGCTTGCTCTTTTTATGTATGAGGGCTTTCCAGATCTGATTAGTTTGATTTATAGTATGGCTTAGGAATAATTGTGTTGCTCTGCAATGGAATGGAGCAAAATGTATTCACTCCAGCCATATGCTTATGGTTTTAGGAAGTGTCTCATGTTGTGGTACAGAAGATATGGGCTTTGTAATTAAGAGGATTGATATAAATTTTGTTTTTAACATCTATTGGTTTTTTGCCTGTTATGTAATAGATATGCAATAAATATTTTAAATAAATTTAAAATGCATTAATAAATATATACTTTAATCATAATATATGTTACTAATGGCAACATACCACTCAGAACATGGCCCATCTTCAGTGCCATTGTATTCAATATTTCTTGCTATTAGAACCGTTAGAGTAACTGTTTCATACAGAACTTTTGATGATGAAAGCAAAACCTCCTTTAAACAACCTTGAACTCCGGTATCCAGAAAAGGAAAAGTGAATTCTGTATCCAAATATCTCTTTCCTTGAGGCATTCTTTAAAAATTATTTTTTAATTTTACTATCTAACATATAAATTTGAGAACTAGATTATTTTATACCTCTTGCTCCTTAGAAAGCATGCCTTGCCTCCTTATTTATTCAAAGCCAGTTATTTTCTCAGGAAAACTTACACAATAGGTCTAGTGTTTTATAAAAACTTCAGTGTTGTTTTACAGTTCTATGAAATAATGGAGGATAAGCAGTGTCTTTAATTTAGGACGTGGGCAAAGTGTGTTGCCAAGAGACCCGAATATGGAAGAAAGTACAGAGTGAGAGAAATAGACAGGGAAGGCTGAACAGGAAGTAGATAGAAATCATTAAGGGCACTCACTGAAAGTGAAATTATAAGGACTTGATTTTTTGAAAGGACATTAAGGAAGACACACAAATGGCCAAATGCACATGAAAAGATTTCAACATTATTGATCATTAGGGAAATGCAACTCAAAACCACAGTGAGGTACCACACTACACCCATTAGGATGGCTACTATCAGAAAAATAGAAAATAGCCCATGTTCGTGAGGATGTAGAGAAATTGTAACATTTGTGTACCATTAGTACAAATGTAAAATGGTTTAACTGCTATGGAAAACAATATGAAAATAATTGAAAGTAGCATCTCAAAAAGATATATGTACACCTAGGTTCATAGCAATGTTATTCACAATAGCAAACAGGTAGAAGTAACACAAGTATTCATCAATGAATGAATGTATAATAAAATGTTATGTATATATAAATTGTATATATATATGTATATATAAATTGTATATATATATATATAAATTGTATATATATATATATATATACAATGAAATATTATTCAACCTTTAAAAAGGGGGAATTTTAAACTAAAGAGCTTCTGCTCAACAAAAGAAAATATCATCAGAGTGAACAGGCAACCTACAGACGGGAGAAAATTTTTGCGATCTATCCATCTGGCAAAGGTCTAACATAGAGAATCTACAAGGAACTTAAAGAAATTTACAATAAAAAAACAGCCCTATCAATAAGTTTGCAAGGAATATGAACAGACACTTCTCAAAAGAAGACATTTATGCAGCCAACAAACATATGTAAAAAACTCATCATCTCTAGTCATTAGAGAAATGCAAATCAAAACCACAATGAGATATACCAACTCACACCAGTTAAAATAGTGATCATTACAAAGTCTGGAAAAACAGATGCTGGTGAGGATGCGGAGAAATAGGAACACTTACACCTGTGGGTGGGAACGTTAATTAGTTCGACCATTGTGGAAGGCAGTGTGGCAATTCCTCAAGGATCTAGAACCAGAAATACCATTTGACCCAGCAATCCTCTTACTGGGTATATACCCAAAGAATTACAAATCATTCTACTATAAAGACACATGAACACATATGTTTATTGCAGCACTATTTACAATAGCAAAGAATTGGAACCAACCCAAATCCCCATCAATGAGAGACTAGATAAAGAAAATGTGGCACATATACACCATGGAATACCACACAGCCATAAAAAAGGATGAGTTCATGTCCTTTGCAGGAACATGGATGAAACTGGAAACCATCATTCTCAGCAAACTAACACAGGAACAGAAAACCAAACACCACAAGTTCTCACTCATAAGTGGGAGGTGAACAGTGAAAACATATGGACATAGGGAGGAGAACATCACACTCTGGGGCCTGTGGGGGGTGGGGGGCAAAGGGAAGGAAAGCATTAGGACAAATACCTAATGCGTACGGGGCTTAAAACCTAAATGACGAGTTGATAGGTGCAGCAGACCACCATGGCACATGCATACCTTTGTAACAAACCTGCATGTTCTGCACATGTATTCCAGAACTTAAAGTAAAATAAATAAATAATAAAAATAAAAAGGGGGAATTTGGGCATATGCTACAAGATGGATAAACATATGGACGTTATGTAAGGTAGAATACGCCAGTCATAAAGAAAAATACCATGTGAGTAGTCGTCAAATTCATAGAGAAAATAGACTGGTGGTTCTTAGGAGCTGAGGGGAGGAGAGGAAAGGGTGACATTGTTTAATGAGTACGGAGTTTCAGATGATGATAATGGTTGCACAGCAATGTGAATGTACTTAATAATACTAATGTTTGCACTTTACAGTGATTAATATGTGTACTTTATCACAATTAAAAAAAACATTTTAAAGCAAAAAACTCTAATTTGCCTCTGTAATCTACTTGGAAAGAGAAAGTGATGATACACTGTTAGTTAAAAACAGAGATCCATGGTGAAAAGGTAGCTATCTTTGGGAAAAGCTACTAAGTTCAGTTGAACCACATAAATTGGCCTGAACGAACTGGGGGAGGAGGGTAAGACTGACATTTGAGAGAGAAGGATGACAACTCAGGGAGAATGGTTTATGAAACAAAAGAAAGAAGGGATTACCCAGTACTCATAAAAGGCCAGTTGAAATTAAGCACTATTGATGTATAGTGGAATAAATTACTTCACAATTCAATGACTTTCCTCAGCAATTTTCTGTGACCCAGAAACAAAAGCAAAGAAAACAGATACTAGTGGGAGATCCCGCACTGAGAAACTGAGAAATGGCACTACAGAGGGCAATGAGGTAAAGAAATCCATGTGCCCAACTGTTTTCCAAACAGTAACTCATTTGCTCCTCAATAAGGTTTATATAGAAGACTCTAGCCAAGCCTGCACTAGTCTGACCTCCTAGAACTTTCCACATGCTCACAAACTGGTCACCATTTTACAGTTGCAATATGACTGGGCATGCATGAGGACTATTCACTATGATACTTTGTTAAAAACGTTTCTTTTGTTTTTATGGCAGCAAATCATAACTTCAGTAAGATTACGTGCAATAATGTTTACCAGAACTTCAACTCAGTCCTTTGAGAATTTACTTCACTTTTGAAATAGGTTGTTATTTTGTTCTCATTGTACAAAAAAGGAAGCTGAGGCCCAAAGAAACTAGTGAAAGTCATTCAACTCCCATGTAGTAATGAAAGATTAAGATTCAGACCTTCTGCCTGAGAAATAAAACTGTAAAATAAGACCCCAAACTCCCCAGATGAGATGAACTCCCTGTGGTTGGTGAAAATACTCTAAATTTGAAAGTAGAGCCACATGGCCAAAGCAGGGTGGGAGGGAGTGGTCACATAGCCTGGGTTTTTGGAGGCAAAAGCTCTTCACTGTCATCTTGCTTTGCACCCCTGAGCCAGAACTCTTCCCGTGATGGGAGATGAGATAGCCTGTGGCTGGAAACCCACTACTGGCTATTTGAAAGAAACATCTGACAGAGACTTTTGGTTGGGAGCTTGGAAACCATCCAATCAGGGCTCATCTACTTAGACCAATCAGAGCTGAACAAATCTGAATCCTTCATTTGCATAAATGAACCAGATTGAAAACCTGAGCAAGAACTTTCCCAGTTTAAGCCAGACTCTCCCTTTGATATTTGGCACTTTTGTTTTACACTGATGGCTATGTCTCCGCACTCTGCATTTTGTTTTCTAATAGAAAATAAAGTTCTTCATTTGCCTCTGAAGATCTCCTTGCCCTTGTTCTTCCCACTGCACTAAGCTGCCCAAAGTGGACAAAGGAGAAGAGAGAAAATGCTCATTCATGAAGAAGTTAGGAACAAGATTTAGCAGATGTAAAGAAAGCACAGGTGAGTGTCAGATAAAAGTAAGTTAGCAATCTGTGAGAAAGAGCAGGGTTGTTAATGGCAAAATTCAAAATATGAGGGTGATAATGGGTGTAACAAGGACCAGAAGTTAAGGCCACTGGCAATGTGTTGAGTGAAGAATTTTGATTCAGTATCTCCTACTCAACATGGATTTTAAAGGTGCCAATGATTTAGTGGAAGATAAGAAGAAATATGAAGAGGGTTATGTGAGTAGTAGCATGAACACAATGTCCAGGTAAAGAAATGGCAGAAGGTGATGGAACTACAAAAGACATTTAGATGCTGAGCCTTTCTGAGTTGACATAAATAACAAAAGGCAAATACATACATACATGTTTAATATATGTGTATACATACACACACATATATACTGCACTTTTTGAAGAAACCACATTTCCATTGAAGGAGTAACAGTCTGACGATGGAAAGTTTCTGGCAGCAAACTAAAAGTTACATAAAAACAAACACACATAGACTAAGTATGGATGTTCTACAGGTGGAATTAGTGGATAACGTGAACTGGAATGAGCTTTGAGGTATGGAGGAAGCAGGAGAGAAGAAGACAAATCAGAGAAACAGAAGTGAATGATGTGAGGGTTTGGGAAGTATAATAAGAGAAAGGAGTAATTTTTGCAGTATTTTAATTCTAAAATCAGTAGACTGTCACAAGAGTAGAGTAAGGCAGAGTCTCCCATAAAATTTCACATAACATGTTTTCTGACTGTAACGAGCTCTTTGGTCATGTACTTTGTACTTTAGAGCAAGATCAAGCATTTTCCCTGCCTGTTTTGTTCTTAAATATACCTCAAATTAGAAGCAAGGTGTGTGCTTACCAGAAACATGGGATACATCAAACCCTAGTCCATGAATTTTTTATAAGCAGAGGAGAATTAAAAGATCAGATTAAATTCAGAGCAATAACTGAAACCCTGCTCAGAATTAATGTGCCTCATTACCTGAGTGAAGTTTTCAAGAGTAAATACTGCTCATTTCACAGTCAGAGCACTGACCTGGTGACATGTTTCTCACTCACTCAAGCAATCCACTCATAATTTAATATGATATTTTATAATTGTGATAAAATATTCTAGGATAGAAATTGTGTTTGGCCATTTATGCAACTCTTCATTTTGCACAGATTAATACAATTCATGTCCTGGTATGCCTTGGAGCTTAAATATTTAAATGATGTTTAATACAATCTTTCCCAATGAATAAAACTATTTTGGAAAAAAGCAAGATTTGAATATTGCAATGTGCAATATTAAGAAAATGTTTACTTAAATTTATATTTGCTCGTTATTTAAAATAGATGTTTCCGTTAATTTCAGGCTGTTCTATTCTGTTTCTCTGTGCTATTTTTATTCTTACAATATTTGTCACTTGAATTTGTCTGTATTTTAAATAACCATCCATCAGTTTTTATTATCTGTGGTAAGCTGTTTGCAGAGATGACCTAAATCTCACCCATTCCTATACACTCACCCCTTTCTTCTCCTCCCATCAAAAAGTGAAGGTTTTTGCTCTACTCTTTGAATTTGAGTTTGGCCATTTAACCGACTCTGGTCAATGAAATATTAGCAGCATAAGATGAGCAAAGATTTTTAAAATATTTGCACATTGGAGCTTGCTCTCTTTGACTCCAAGTGAAACCTTGAGACCACAAGGTAATGAGCCTAAATTAACCTACTGAATGGATCCTTTGAAGTAAAGCAGAGCACCACTTGACAGTCTGCTAACCACTTCACTTGAGACTATCTTAGACAATCCAGTCCCCGTTAGCCACCAGAAGAGTGCAGCCAAGTGAACCCAGGAAAAACTGTCAGAAGAATGTCCCAGCTGAGCTCAGCTCAAATTGCTGACTCATAGACTCATAAGCAAATAAAACTGTTATGTCAATACATTTTTTTACAATTTGTTGCACAGTGATAGGTAACTGATACACTAATATACTATTAAAATACTCTGAAATAGGTGGCATTCGTCCATTTAAAGAGGCGTGGTAGACTAGGTGCAGTGGCTTCCAAAGGCCATGACAGGAGGATCACTTAAGGACAGGAGTTTGAGACCAGCCTGGGCAACATAGTGAGACCCAGTCTCAACAAAAAAAAAGGGGGGGGTCAATTATCTGAGTTTGATAGTGTGCACCTGTAGTCCCAGCTACTTGGGTGGCTGAGGTGGGAAGATTGCTGGAGCCCAGGATTTTGAGGCTGCAGTGAGCTGTGATAGCAACATCAAACTCCAGCTTGGGCAGTAGAGCAAGATCCTGTCTCAGAAGAAAGGAGAGGAGAGGAGAGGAGAAGAGAGGAGAGGGGAGGGGAGGGAAGGAGAGGGAAGGAGAGAAGAGGGGAGGGGAAGGGGAGAGAGAGAAGAAAGAAAGAAAGAAAGAAAGAAAGAAAGAAAGAAAGAAAGAAAGAAAGAAAGAAAGAAAGAGAGAGAAAGGAAGAAAGGAAGAAAGAGAAAGAAAGAAGAAAGAAAGAAAGAAAGAAAGAAAGAAAGAAAGAAAGAAAGAAAGAAAGAAAGAAAGAAAGAAAGAGAAGAGAGAAAGAAAGAGTGGGAGAGGGAGGAGGTAGGGAAGAGGGGAAGGGAAGGGGAGGGCAAGGGAAGAAGAGAGGGGGAAGGGAGTAGTAACCAAAGAAATGTTTCGATTGAGAGGACGAAGAGGAAATAAAAATATGTCTTACATTAATTCTCAGTCTCATCTAATTACAATTTATGCCACTAATGACCCTGTCTAACAGTCCTTGATCTTCTAAAAATTAGTTCAGTGTTTTAGAACTGTGAAAATAAGTAGTTTCCAAACAGTTTTGTTCAACCTCTTCTGTTGTCCTAGTCATCCATATGCCAAACCCCATTTTCTAATTTGGTTAACAGTGAAACGCTGGGAAGAAGCCCCAGTGTTGGACCAGCATTTTGGAGCATACCTGAGTTGATCACAGCAAGGCAGCTGTCCCATGTCATTTGTGTTACATCACACCTGGGAAAGGTTGCTGGGGGAGATGGCTCAATCTTGGGTTAGACTGAGTTTAGGACAAGATTGTCACTTAATCCTGAGCCACAGGACAAGGCAAAAATTAAGTGCTATTCAAGCTCTGTACTAATGATTTTTAACCAGGGGTGGGCATCATAGTCACCAGTAGACTTTTACGCTACCAATTTTTTCCCTATCTACTTTCAGTCTGGGATGGAATGCTAGCATCTGTTTTGTTTCTTTTAACATCACAGGTGACAGCCATGCACAGTGTTAGATAAGAATAACCAATATATGCACAGTATAACATTAACAATGTGATATTATTTGAGAGTAATAAGAGGACTTTCCAATAATATAATTCCCACTGGACTAAAATTACAGTAGTCTCTTATTGGCTGAAAATATATTACACATATCCAGGGCAGTCTTAGTATAAGGGAAAGGCCTAGAATCGAAAGACCAGGATTCTGTCTTATTTTTTTAACTGTAGTGAAGTCACTTAACTTCTCAGTTTTTTCCTCTGCAAAATAGGGAACAAAATATATGCTTGCTAGGTTCCTGGTGTGCTTGGGGAAGTAGTCTGCAAACTCTAAACTGCCAGTTAAAGAATTGCTATCTTTCAGCAGGAAAAAAAAATTACATTGGCTGGGCACGGTGGCTCACGCCTGTAATCCCAGCACTTTGAGAGGCCAAGGTGGTCAGATCACAAGGTCAGGAGTTCAAGACCAGCCTGGCCAATATGGTGAAACACCCTGTCTCTACAAAAAAAAAAAAAAAATAGCCAGGCGTGGTGGTGCATGCCTGTAATCCCAGCTACTCGGGAGGCTGAAGCAGAAGAATTGCTTGAACCCAGGAAGAGGAGGTTGCAGTGAACCAAGATCATGCCATGGCACTCTAGTCTGGGCGAAAGAGCGACACACCATCTCAAAAAAATAAAAAAGTAATTTCTCAAAACCAACTAACTAATTTGAATTCTAGCCTATTATCTAATAAAATGCTGAGAAAATAAGACACAGGTAACTTTGAACTGGGATGGAGGAAATCTCTGTGGGATAATATCTAGGAAAGGAGAACTAGGTATTTCACTCCAATGGGAGCCCCTCAAGTGGAATGGAACAAAATAAGGTGGCTAAGAATGACGCTAGACACAAGCATTGCCTACTTCTCAGTTTAGCCTCAGATCACCTCAACAAATGGCCCCAAATCAGAATGGCCTAGAGCTCCCAGTAGGTTCATTTATTCTCTTTTTTTTTTTTTTTTTTTTTTTTTTTGAGACAGAGTCTTGCTCTGTCGCCAGGCACTAGGCTGGAGTGCAGTGGTGTGATCTTGGCTCACTGCAACCTCCTCCTCCCGGGTTCAAGCACTTCTCCTGCCTCAGCCTCCCACGTAGCTGAGACCACAGGCGTGCGCCACCATGCCCAGCTAATTTTTGCATTTTTAGTAGAGATGGGGTTTCACCGTGTTGGCCAGGATGGTCTCGATCTCTTGACCTCGTGATCCGCCTGCCTCAGCCTCCCAAAGTGCTGGCATTACAGGCGTGAGCCACCGCGCCCAGCCCATTTATTCTTAAATTATGAGACAGGTATGGAGAGAAACAGTGAAAATAAGACGTATCTTGAAATAACGCACTTGATTTGATATTTGAGTTTTGTAAGTAGCTCTTCTTTATCAATCTCCGTTTGAAAACAAGTTATTTCTGTTTTTCATATTTGGAAGCATAGAGCTATAATAGCAGAGTCAGAGGAGAAATTTTGATGATACGAATTTCCCTACAGACTTAGTCTATATGAATAATTATTCATAATCTTCTTTTATTCAGGAATGTAATCAGTTATTTTTCTTTTGATGGCAATGAAATAAGTTCATTTATTGAGGCCATAATAATGAAAATGGAAACCTGAAAAAAGATGGGCTTATGCACTAGAGAAAAAAGCATTTGAATATTTAAAGTACTAAACAGTAGAAGTTTTTCCATTTCAAGCTTTCAAAAATGTTATATGAAAGTGAATCTTGTGCACTTAGATTCAAGACAAAGAATGAAGATGTTGATTTGGAGGAAATCTCACAGTTCTTATATATTTTCTAATACACAAAGCTAAAAACTATATGCCTTCCTTCTAAAATAACTTCATGACAATGCTGAACATTTTTCAAATAATTAATAAATTATTTACTAACCTCGTGAAGCAGTATTTTTTCCTTCATGTATCTCTTTACCCTACAAAATTACCAAAATATGCTTTTTATTCTTTTTCCCATTTCCTACAATGAACATATTTCTTTCTTATTTAATACACTTAAGGACAATGATTAAAGACACCTAGCAGTATTGTCCAGCTATTCTGAACTGAACAGACTGAGACTTGGAGCTCTCATCTGGTTTTCTCTTTTTTTTTTTTTTGTGAGATAGTCTTGCTATGTTGCCCAGGCTGGAGTGCAATGGCACAATCTTGACTCACTGCAACCTCTGCCTCCTAGATTCAAGCAATTCTCCTTCCTCAGCCTCCCACCCGAGAGCTGGGATTACCGGCACCTGTAACCATGCCTGGCTGAGTTTTTCTGTATTTTTAGTAGAGACGGGGTTTCACCATGTTGGCCAGGCTGGTTTTGAACTACTGCCCTCAAGTGATCCGCCCACTTTGGCCTCCTAAAGTGCTAGGATTACAGGAGTGAGCCACCACGCCCAGCCAAGTGGTTTTCTTACCTTCTGGAGATGTTGTACAAATATGCATTGTTTTACTTGTCTTGATTCTCTGCCCAGATGTTTATAAATAACCCGGGATTATTAAACCAAGCACAATAAACAGACAAATTAATAATCAATAACAATATAGTTTGATAGATAATGTAATAAAAGTGCTATAAGATTAAACAATATTATCACATCACATTGTGAAGGCAATCAGGGATTTGCTTGTATACTATGTCCAATGAAGGAGATGCTTGCTGGTTTCCTATTGCTGTATAGCAAATTACCACAGATTTTTAAAGCAATACCCACTTGTTGATTTCACAGTTTCTATGGGTCGTGCACCCAGGTCTAACAACTGGGTCTTCTGCTCAGAGTCAACCCAGATGTTGGCTGGGCTGCATTCTCATCAGGAGCTTGGAATGCTCTTCCGAGTTCATGTAAGTGTTGGCAGAATTCCATTTCTTGCAGCTGTAGGACTGACGTCTACATTTTCTTGCAGGCTGTCAGCCAGGGGGTACTCTCACTTCCTAGAGGCTGCTCAGAGTTCTTTGCTACATGACCCTCTTATGTGGTGTCTCACAACATGGACGTTTACTTCTTTAAGGCCATTGGGGGTATTTCTTTTACTAGCCGGTTTGAACAGAGTTTTATAAAACTTGACATAACCACAGGGGTAACTCTCCGATCACCTTGGCTTCCTACCAAGAAGGAAAGTGAAATGAAAATTAAAGTTTGGAAGATGGTAATAGTGGCATCAGGAAGAAATACAGATGTAAAGAAAGAAATCAAGTTAAAAGATAATGGGATTTTACCAATGAAAGCAAGGACTCTGGGGGGAAATAAGGTATAACATAGGTCATGTTATATGCAGAAAGTCTTTTCCCTGCTCATGTAGAGGGATCTATGCTGATTTGGAGAATGCACAGGAAAGACCTAATGTGCTTATTCCAGGTATGACTCTCTTCTTATCATGGAGAATAATCTCAAGTAAGCCATTTCACCATTTTGGGCCTCATTTTCCTTAACTGTGAAATAAAGCAGAAATGGTGGGGAGTGAAGCTGGAAAGTATCTCTACATTCTCCCCAAAGGTTTTCATTGTTATGAGGTCATGCTTGTGGACTAATGGATGCCTTTCCATCCTTTGTTTGATCCTGGCAAGTGTTTGTTAAATGTTAGTTTCTCCCCAAGAAAATTCCATTAAAAATCATTTTCATATCAAAAAAAAGATCAAAAATAGAATAAAGAGAGCTAATCTGTACACCAATAGTGTGAGAGATTTGTGTGAAGCAGACTTTTAAAGGCTTAGAAAAAGAAACAATAATGAGAACTTGGGAGGAAATGTCCTTTATCTGAAGATTATTTTTCATTTTCTATAAAGTGGAAATTTTCTCCAGACATTGATAGCTGTACACACTATGGTTTTGTTTCAAAACCAAGTTAGAAATAATACCTTCCAATATTCATTCACTAAAAGTAACTTTAGACCTAACTTTATATATGATGTTAAACATTATGTACATTTTTATTTTCCCAAAATGATAGCTACTTATCAAGTACTTACCATATTCTAGGCACTGAGCTTTGTAAATATCGCCTCAATTCTTACAGCCCTGAAAAGTATTAATATACATATTTAACAGGTAACAAAGTTGAGATGCCAGGATATGAGCTCAAACTCCAGGGGCTCAATTCCCATTGTATTCCAAGTGAACTACACATCCAGGATTTGTACAACCTGGTCATATCAAGTGACTTTTCCACATTCACCCATCTAACAAGAAGAGGAAACTGAAGTCTTCTGGCTTCAAAGATTTCTCTCTCTTTATACTGCACCAAAAAGTAAATTCTATTGCTTCCAAATTCCGGGAAATTCTACATTTCTGATTTGAGCTGCAGTTTTGTAGAGTTACTTCTTTTTTGGGTATTTTATTAAGCTGTTATTATATGCTGAACACGGTATTTGGTGTTTCACATGTTATTTCACTTAATGGTCACAGCTCTCTGATGTGCTTACTATCATTACTTCCATTTCGCATACAAGATAATTGAGGTTCTTAGGTTTATAAACCTGCTCAAAATACTCAGGCAATAATTGGTAGAGTCAAGCTTGAACTCAGTTGTCCCTGACTTATTGTGCACAGCTAATCTGAGGAACCATGGGGGACAACACACACTGCTCAGTTGACTTCCCTATAACAGTTAATCTGAAATTATCTTCACATTTATCTCTTTCCTATTAAAAACTATCATGCTACTTTGCAATGATTTATCGTCACTCATCAGATTTTATAGTCACCTCCACATAAATCTGTGGTTGATTAATTAACTAAATTTGGAAGACATTTCAGTGACGAAAAGTGCTAAGTATTTCTATGAATAAGAATTAGCATTAGCATGGTACTTCAACTAAATTATGTATGTGAATATTGGGAATCAATCAGCAGAGGTTGGGTCAGGCTTTGATGACCAGAACCAGATAAGATGGATTAGTCAGGACAGCATAGATGACTAAAGCAGACATTGGCTGCAAAAATGAATGAATAAACAAATAAAAACATATTGAGCACCTAGCCTGTACTAAACACCATGTAAGATCCTAAAAGCACAATGCTGAATAAGACAGACACAATCTCTGCCCTCACAGATCTTATCCTCTAGAACATAGCAACATCAGAGGTCACCCCAGTTTGATGGAGTATGGTGCCTCAGAACTCTTCCAATAGGTAATCAGACCAGTGGAAAACAAGTACATGGCCACGGTGCCTATGATCCAGAGCCTGCCCTCGAGCCGTTGGAGCACTGAGATGGGGCAAGGCAGGGTTGCAGTATTGGAAGAGAACCACGACAAAAGCACATGGGAATATTTCAGGGATTCAGATACTGAAATAAGGCAGTGACCTGCTCACAAGAAGTAGGCAAGAGTTTGGTACTGCAAATAAATCAGGGCCTGATCATAAGGAAGGTTAAGTAAGCTTGGTCTTCAGGACTAGGTTTCTTTTTTTTATTTTGTTTTGAGATGGAGTCGCGCTCTGTTGCCCAGAATGGAGTCCAGTGGCGCCATCTCGGCTCACTGCAACCTCCGCCCTGCAGGTTAAAGTAATTCTCCCTGCCTCAGCCTCCTGAGTAACTAGGATTACAGGCACCCACCACCATGCCCAACTAGCTTTTGTATTTTTAGCAGAGACAGAGTTTCACCATGTTGGCCAGGCTGGTCTCAAACTCCTGACCTCAGGTGATCCGCCCGCCTCGGCATCCCAAAGTGCTGGGATTACAGGCGTGAGTCATCATGTCCAGCCAGGACTAGTTTTCTTTTTTTTTTTTTTTTTAATATATATATATATATATATTTTTTTTTTTTTTTTTTTTTTTTTTTTTTTTTT
>PVKV010024155.1:0-31947 GCA_004027835.1 Alouatta palliata | reverse complement strand
GGATGAACCTGGAAACCATCATTCTCAGCAAACTGACACAAGAACGGAAAATCAAACACCGCATATTCTCACTCATAGGCGGGTGTTGAACAATGAGAAAACATGGACACAGGGAGGGGAGAATCTCACACTGGGGTCTGTCGGGGGGAAAAGGGGAGGGACAGCGGGGGGTGGGGAGTTGGGGAGGGATAGCATGGGGAGAAATACCAGATATAGGTGATGGGGAGGAAGGCAGCAAATCACACTGCCATGTGTGTACCTATGTAACAATCTTGCATGTTCTTCATATGTACCCCAAAACCTAAAATGCAATAAAAATTATATATATATAAAAAAAACAACAAAAGTGTCGTTTTTAGCTTAAAAATGAGTCATTAGATAATATTTGCAAGACTGATGGTAACCTTAAAGCAAAGTCATACAATAGATACACACACACACACACACACACACACACACACACACAAAACAGAAAACAAAATTATATCATCATAGAACATCACTTTCAATAAAAGGAAGACAAGAAGGAGGAACAAAAAAGAAAAGACCCCAAGCAACCAGAAAATAACAAATGGCAGTAGTAAGTTCCTACTTATCAATAATATCACGCAATGCAAATAGACTAAGCTCTTGAATCAAATGACTACGGTAGCTGAATGGATTAAAAATAAAACAAAAGCTGGGCTGTTAGCAGGCCTAGGAGGAGGAAGGAATCTGCAGCTTGCAGTGTGAGGGGTGGGACCAGGCGGCCAGCTGAGGGTCCAGTTGGGGGAGGTCGGGCCATGGTGGCGGGCGGCACTCCAGGCCTCTCGGGCCCACGGTGGCCACCACCGCCGTGGTGCTGCTGCTGAGCGGCGTGGGGCCGGCGCACGGCTCGGAGCACATCATGGTGGGCTGCGGGGGCTTTGTCAAGTCGGACGTGGCGATCAACTACTCTCTCATTGAGAACCTGTAGAGCACATGTCGTATCCCGCAAACTCCGCAGCCCAGAAGTCCCCAAAGTTCTAATCGATGGCTCCTCCAAATCCCTCTGCATGATTTTAAAAAGCATGGATTCCCATCCCAGAGATTCTGACTTGGGGCCAGAAAGATAAAGTTGTACACCAAGCATGGGACTTTGAAATACCAGACGGACTGTGCCCCTAACAATAATTACTTTATGATCCCTTTGTATGATAAGGGGGATTGCGTTCTGAAGATTGAGCCTCCCCTAGGGTGGAGTTCTGAGCCGACGACCATGGAACTCCATGTGGATGGAGTCAGTGACATCTGCACAAAGGGCGGGGGCATCAACTTTGTCTTCACTGGGTTCTCTGTGAACGGCAAGGTCCTCAGCAAAGGGCAGCCCCTGAGTCCTGCAGTAGTTCAGGTGTCTCTGAGAAACACTGGGACCGAAGCAAAGATCCAGTCCACAGTTACACAGCCCGGGAGAAAGTTTGAGTTTTTTAAAGTTCTGCCTGGAGATTATGAAATCCTTGCAACTCATCCCACCTGGGCATTGAAAGAGGCAAGCACCACAGTGCCTGTAACCAACTCAAATGCCAATGTTGCCAGTCCCCTCATAGTTGCTGGCTACAGTGTGTCTGGCTCTGTCCAAAGTGATGGGGAGCCCATGAAAGGGGTGTCTTTTTTCTCTTTTCTTGTTTAGTAACTAAAGAGGATGTCCTGGGCTGCAGTGTCTCACCAGTGCCTCGGTTCCAGCCCCAAGATGAGAGTCTAGTGTGTTTGTGCTACCCTGTCTCCAGAGGAAATGGCTCCTTCTCCTTCTATTCCTTGCCAAGTGGGGGCTACACTGTGATTCCATTCTATCAGGGGGAGAGAATTACCTTTGATGTGGTGCCTTGCAGACTCGACTTTACAGTGGAGCATGACTGCCTGAAAATCGAGCCTGTGTTCCACGTTATGGGGTTCTCCATCACTGGGATGGTCTTGAACGGACCAGAAGGAGATGGTGTTCCAGAGGCAGTAGTCACCCTGAATAACCAAATCAAAGTCAAAACAAAAGCTGATGGCTTATTCCGCCTGGAGAACATAACCACAGGGACATACACCATCCATGCTCAGAAAGAGCACCTCTACTTTGAAACGGTCACCATCAAAATTGCACTGAACACACCTCAGCTGGCTGACATTATTGCAACAGGGTTCACTGTCTGTGGTCAGATATCAATCATTCACTTCCCCTACATCGTCAAACAGATGAGTAAATACAAAGTTGTCCTGTCATTTCAAGAGAAGGACAAGTCTTTGGTCACCGTGGAGACGGATGCTCATGGATCATTTTGTTTTAAAGCAAAACCAGGGACTTATAAAGTTCAGGTGATGGTTCCTGAGGCAGAGACCAGAGCAGGGCTGACATTGAAACCCCAGGCATTTCCTCTTACTGTGACCGACAGGCCTGTGATGGATGTGGCCTTTGTACAGTTTTTGGCATCAGTTTATGGGAAAGTCTCTTGTTTGGATACCTGCGGTGACCTGCTGTTGCCTCTGCAGTCACTGAGCTGCCAGGGTGAGAAGCGGAGCCTCCAGCTCTCCACCAAGGTCAACTCCATGACGTTCACCTTTGACAGCATGCTCCCGGGAAGATACAAAATAAGCATCATGAATGAGGATTGGTGCTGGAAAAACAAGAGCCTGGAGGTGGAAGTGCAGGAGGATGATGTGTCTGGTGTCGAGTTCAGGCAGATGGGCTACATGCTGAGATGTTTCCTGTCTCATGCCATCACTCTGGAATTTTATCAGGATGGAAATGGATGTAAGAACATAGGGATTTATAACCTCTCCAAAGGAGTCAACCGATTCCACCTGTCCAAACCTGGCGTGTACAAAGTGATCCCTCGCTCCTGCCACTGGTTTGAGCAAGCGTTCTACACCTATGACACATCTTCACCTAGTATCTTGACGTTGACAGCCATTTGTCACCATGTCCTTGGAACCATCACCACCGACAAAATGATGGATGTCACTGTGACTATCAAGTCTTCCATCGACAGTGAACCTGCCTTGGTCTTAGGCCCTCTGAAGTCTGTGCAGGAGTTGCAGAGGGAGCAGCAGCTGGCTGAGATGGAGGCCCACAGGCAAGAGAGGGAGAAGAACGGCAAAGAGGAAGGCGAAGAAAGAATGATCAAGCCTCCCATGCAGGAGATGGTAGATGAGTTACAAGGCCCCTTCTCATATGATTTCTCTTACTGGGCCCGGTCTGGAGAGAAAATCACTGTTACACCATCATCTGAAGAGTTACTCTTTTATCCTCCTTCATCGGAAGCCATCGTCAGTGGAGAAAGCTGCCCAGGGAAGCTGATAGAGATCCACGGGAAGGCAGGCCTGTTTTTAGAAGGCCAGATCCACCCCGAGTTGGAAGGAGTCGAAATTGTCATCAGTGAAAAGGGGGCGAGTTCACCCCTCATCACAGTCTTTACTGATGACAAAGGTGCCTACAGTGTCGGCCCCCTGCACAGTGACCTGGAGTACACGGTGACCTCACAGAAGGAGGGCTATGTTCTGACTGCAGTGGAAGAAACCATCGGAGACTTCAAGGCCTATGCCCTGGCAGGCGTAAGCTTTGAGATAAAAGCTGAGGATGACCAGACCCTTCCGGGAGTCCTCTTATCCCTTAGCGGTGGCCTGTTTCGTTCCAACCTCTTGACACAGGACAACAGCATTCTGACGTTCTCAAACCTGAGCCCTGGCCAGTATTACTTCAAGCCCATGATGAAGGAGTTCCAGTTTGAGCAATCTTCACAGATGATTGAGGTGCAGGAAGGCCAGAATTTGAAAATCACTATCACGGGGTAGCGAACCGCTTATAGTTGCTATGGCACAGTGTCTACCTTAAACAGAGAACCTGAACAAGGGGTTGCTGTGGAAGCCGTGGGCGAGAACGACTGCAGCATTTATGGAGAAGACACCGTGACAGACGAAAAGGGCAAGTTCGGATTACGTCGATTGCTGCCGGGATGTGTGTACCACATTCAGCTCAAGGCAGACGGTAACCTCCACATTCAGCGGGCGCTCCCCAACCATCGGGTGATTGAGGTTGGGAATAATGACATCAGTGATGTAAATATCATAGTTTTCTGGCAGATTAATCAATTTGATTTAAATGGAAACGTGATCACTTCTTCTGACTACCTTCCTACATTATGGGTGAAGCTTTACAAAAGCGAAAACCTCCACAATCCAATCCAGACCGTTTCCCTTGGCCAGTCCCTGTTCTTCAATTTCCCCGCGATGCTCAGAGATGGCGAGAACTATTATTGTGCTTCTGGACGCCACACTCCCCAGATCCCAGTATGACTACATCTTGCCTCAAGTTTCTTTCACCGCAGTGGGCTACCATAAACACATCACCTTGATTTTCAATCCCACGAGGAAGCTGCCTGAGCAGGACATCGTGCAAGGATCCTACGTTGCCCTGCCACTGTCGCTGCTGGTTCTGCTGGCCAGTTACAACCATGACAAGCTCATTCCTTTGCTGCTGCAGTTGACAAGTCGGCTGCAGGGAGTCTGCGCCCTCGACCAGGTAGCCTCTGACAATAGCGGCCCAGAAGATGCAAAGAGACAGGCCAAGAAACAGAAGACAAGGTGGATATGAGGAGGAAGAGGGGGCCTTTGTAGTCTCACTTGGGACAGGCCACAGCCAGGGGTCCGGCCACCACCCGCCTGCGGGATGAAAGCCAAAAGCATGCATCAGCTAACTTCAGCCTGTGCTGCTGGCCCCGCGCCCCTGTCCCTTGTCACCGTGGCAGCCTGCGCCCATTCTCACCCTCCGTATGGCCCCTCGTGCAATGCAGTGAATGGACCCTCCTGTCACTCTGCTGAGAAGAATTTATTTTCTGAGTTGAATATAATTTATTATTATTATTTTTGTCAAAGAAGTATTTAAGCTGTGCTGGTGCTGTGAGAATGTTATTCTTGATCTTCAACATTCGTTTGCAAGAAGAGTTCCAGTCGACATGGCATATGGTTCCATGGTGAGGTACCCTTGGAATTTATCTGTTTTCTTTACTTCCCTTGCATCTGACATCCCTGCTAGAAACCATAGCAATCTGTATCCACTATTAGGAGGCTATGCTAGGAGGTAAAAATCAATAAAATTGCCCATTCATTTGTAAAAAAAAAAAAAAAAAAAAGACCCAATAATCTGTTGCCTACAAGAAACACACGTCACCTATAAAGACACATATAGACTGAAAATAATGGGATGAAAAAAAATATTTTTTGCCAAGGCAAACTAAAAAAGGGCAGGAGTATCTATATTTATATCAGACAAAATAGATTTCAAGACAATATATATGAGAAGATACAAAGAAGGTCGATATATAATGATAATGGTGTAAATTTAGAAAGAAAGTGTAACAATTTTTAATATGCACTAAATACTTAAGCATCCAGATATACAAAGCGAATATTATTAGAACTAAAGAGAGAGATAGGTTCCAACGTAATAATAGCTGGAGACTTTAACACCCCACTTTCAGCATCAGACAATTATTTCAGATAGAACATCAAAAAGGAAGCATCACACTTAATCTGCACTGTAGGCCAGATGGACCCAATGGACATTTACAGAATATTTTGTTCAATGGCTGCAAAACACACATTCTATTTTTTTAAATTGTACTTTATGTTTTGGGGTACATGTGTACATTCTGCAGGATTGTTGCATAGATACACACATGCCATAGTGGTTTGCTGTCTCAATACTTCTGTCATCTACATCAGGCATTTCTCCAAGTGTTATCACTCCCCAACCTCCCCGCCCCCGGCTGTCCTTCCCCTAGCCCCACACGCCCTAACATACCCCAGTGTGTGATGTTCCCCTCCCCGTGCCAATGTGATCTCATTGTTCAACACCCACCTATGAGTGAGAACTTGCGGTATCTCGTTTTCTGTTCTTGTGTCAGTTTGCTGAGAATGATGGTTTCCAGATTCATCCATGTTCCTACAATGGACAGGAACTCATCATTTTTGTGGCTGCACAGTATTCCATGGTGTATATGTGTCACATTTTCTTTATCCAGTCTATCATTGATGGGCATTTGGGTTGGTCCCAGGTTAAAGACCAACTAATTCTTTAATTTTTGAGCTACATTTGTGACAAAAAGAACAAAATTAGGCAGAATGACTGCGTGGGTCAAATGGAGTAATAGGACTATATGAGAAAAAGTAAGCAAAGTGACTCAATTCCATTTTTTTTTCATCAAAGGGAGTGGTCTTCAACTTGATACAGTAAGAGATATGTGGATTAAAATACCATCTAAAAATGCCACTTTAAATTAAATAAAATGTATAAGCTAAAATGAACTCCACCTCAGTTTGATAACAAATCTAAGGGTGTAAACATAAGACTATTCTGGAAATCTCTCATGTCAACTAAACAAACATATATATACATATATATATATATATTCTAGGCATGGTAATGGTATCTCTTTGGCCATGGATAAAGATGAATGAATCCCTACCTCCTAGGACCCATAATCTGGTTGAGATATTTTCAAAGGTAAACTAGAAAGCAATTTATGATAAAAATTGCTAGTCGGGCATAGGAAATCTCAAGAGGACTTATAGTAAATGAACTCTGTAACCTGACCTTTGAAAATGTATGAGGCTTCAGCTGGTAGAAATTTGGTGGAAAAATACCCTAAGTCAATGAGAATTCCCCAGTCATGTCATTTGAATATTATAGTGGAAAAGTTCAGAGCTTACTTGGGGAAGTGTAAATGATTTAGTTTTGGAAGAAATCAAGAAGAATGAAAAATTATACAAGTCCCTAGATAATAGGATAGGATTGTCTCATTGTTTATCACTGTATACCCTGTATATTCCTTGAAAAGATTAGTATCCAATGAAAACAATATTGAACAGGAAATATAAATTTAAATATAGGTAAATGTTGCCTCAATTTCCAAAACTGGAAAAAGCTATATCTCAGAACATTTATAACAGATTGACTTTCAGAGATGTATAAAAAATGTAGTGTTCATGAGGAAGTGACAGAGAGTTATCAGTAGCTAAGCTTACTAGATTTTCTCAATTTTTGCTCATATTTTTATTGTGAAAATTATAAAGTGATAGAAATGTTGAAAGAAGAATTTTTATATTTCCACTAGATTCTCCAAATGTTAACATTTTGCTCTATTTGCTTTACCCCTCCCTTGGTCTCTCTCTCTCTCTCTTTTTCTGCATGTATGTGTGTGTCGTTTTTTCTGAATCATTTGAAAGTAAGTTTCAGGTATCATTACTTCTTTTAAAAATAAAGTTATTAAACTTATATCAACAAATATAATCTAGGCTTTCTTAAAGTATTTGGCAAATTTTTTTCTTGATATTGTACTAATGAGATGGAAAAGTATGAGTTAAATAATATGACTAGGTGAGTTCATGGTTAGTTAAATTAACATACTGACGTGTGTTGATTAATGGAGCAGTTGTACCCTGGAGGGAGGTCACTGGCACTTCACTACAGGGGTCTGCATTTATTTTAGTTGGAATAAATGTTTTATCTTCTGCTGAGAGTTTATCCCTGAATAATGTCTAATTTCACACTTTCCAGTTGTAGTTTACAGAAAGTCACTTTTAGGGTTTTAAAAACTATATTCTTAGCCACTCTGAGTGATTCTGACACAGTAGGCCTGGGGAAGGGCCCTTGGCTTTGTGGCAATTATTTATGACTGAGAATCACTGATTTAGGGTAACTTTTTATCTGGTTGAATCTCTTGCTAAACCAACCCACTGCAAATAATTTAGTCTTAAAAACCTTCAGACTCTTATACCACAAAGAATTGTCTGGTTATTGAGTACTTCTACTTGAAAAAAATGATTTGCCAATTTTAGGTCATCTTATTCAACCAGCAGTTACAATTTCAGTTAAGCTTTATAAAACTCATAGTTGTAACCTCTAAAAGTGGCAGAAAAAATTTTGTGTGTTCTAAAGGCTAACACTTTGCCCCTGCAATGTGGCTAAACTAAGCCTTAAAACATAAAAATCCTTACACGTAAGCTCTTCCTCTAAATTTTAGTATCAAATATTTGGAATCAACCTATATTTTATGAAGTAAATCTTTATAATTTCAACATTTTTAGGCTTTGTACTTTCTAGACATAAGATGAAAATTTGTTAGTAAAGAGTCAGACACTAAGTTCAGTCAACTACAGGAGGAACATTATAAACTCATAGCAAGAACCTATTCCTTCAGTGTCATGATTTATCTCCTTAATAATTTACAGTTTTATCTTCTCTTAAGGACCATGTTGTTTTTAAAAACATGACTACACTTTGAACATCCTTTATTCTCTATGAACTCATTGTACATAAAAATGATAATAATCAAATGACTTAAATGTTGTGGTAGTTGAGAGGTTATTAAGACCTTGCACATGGGCTCTCTATGGACTAGGAGGTTGATTCCCCTATAAATCAGTCATCTAGGGCTAGCTGGATAAATAAGAATGGGACAAGAATAAAACCTTCTGAATTTAGTACTTTTAAAAGATGCTTTATGGAATAAATCTGGAACACATTACACACTTATCTGCATTCATCATGTCAATGTTATTGTATTACAGCTTGCCTCTCCCTGCCAGAGTAAAAAAAGAAAGTGAACTAAAGTTGAATTATGTTGAAACAAACAACAAAAAAAAACTCCTTAAGTTTATTATATAATTGAGAAAGGGAAAGCATGCTACCTAGAATATGTAAAAAGCAATTGCTGTTCACACATGGCTTTCCAATATTATTTTTTTTTAATTTAGAAAACTATCATTTTAACATCTGAACCTTAAAATAATGACACGTACCAAGTGCTTAGTATTTCCCAGGTCCTTTTATAATTACTTTAAATCACAGTATTTTAACTTTGGATGCAAATTAGAATAATCTGAGAAACTAAAAATATCCCAGATGACCAGGCCTCACTGGAAACCAATTAAATCAGAATATCTATGCGTGGCATCAGTCCAATCATCAGTAGTGTTTAAACTCACCAGGTGATTGCAATGTGCAGTTAAGAACTGTTTATTGCATACAATAATTTTTTATATCTTCACAACAGCCTTTTGATAAAGTATACTTTTTATCATCACCATCATCATCTTTAATTCGCAAGTGACAAAACTATTACAGAGAGATGTGAAGTCCATTTCCCAAGGCCATCAGCTCACAAGTGACAACTGGGATTTGAATTCAGGGAGTCTAGCTCTAATGCTATTATTATATCATTGACACCCATACTAAAAATTACAGACTAACAAAATTATCAGCCTTCAATTACCCATCATAAATGTCATCCTAGTAGCCCTTAAATAATTTTAATTTGTTTGCTTGAACTGATGGATGCTGAAAAGTATATTTGCACTTAGCTAATACATTAACATAAAATAATTTTGGTTTGATTTTTCAAAGGACAAAAGAAAGGAGGTGTACCCCTTTCCTTCTAAAAAGTTTCGACTGTGTACAAGACATCATGCTAAATGCTTTACATAATTTCACCTTAGTCTTATAATATTGATATTATTTATCAATTGACGGGGTAACTAAGGCTCAGTGAGCTTAAGAAACTTTTCCAAAATATCATAGTTAATGAGTGACGAAGTCTGGATTTGGGCATTTCTCTCTGATGCCAGAACTCTTACTAATTATACCATTTGGACTCCTCAAATATACAGTTATTTATTGTGCTGCACTAATACTTTCTATGACGGTGTTTAGAAATCCAAGCTTCCAGAGAAGCGGCTATTTCAGGACAATTATTAAGTAGATTTTATTGAATGAGATTCTAGATAAATGTGCCTTATTAGCACCTTCAAGACTTCATTAATGAAGTTACAGAGTGGTGTGGACACAATGTGTGGCCATCATGATACAAATATAAGTGGTAAATAAATGTCCAAGTGCCTGACATATGCCTCATTTCATCAGGAAAAAATAGAATGCGACAAACGTTGCATCCTATTTGAATTCCAATAACTAAATGTTACACTTCATACACAGAGATGGCTTTTGAAAACCGGATTGGCACTTATTTCATGAGTCTGATTTTATATGAATTTCTTAGAATTTAGCAATAATTAGAGTAAAAATCAGGTCTATTTTAATCTCCTAAAGATAGCTTCTATTTTTCTTCCTGCAGCATTTAATGTTCCCAGGTTGAGGATGTAGAGCCTACCATAGATGGATCATGAACACCCCATCTGTTCACACTCAGTAAATTGAACCTGTCCTATTGGCATGGGATCCAGCCAGCCAAAAACTGCACTCAAGAATTTTGCCTTTTCCTCCCATTTCTGCTACAGGAATGAGATAGAAGATAACACAAAGCCATAAAAATTACCAGTTGTGCTCAGAGAGGCAATTACTAAGATAGAAACAAGCAATTCCCCTCATTCTCTGTTTCTTTCGTTCACATTTGATTACTATATACTTCAAAGCTGATTGTTGTAGCTAGGGGATTCCTCCTCGCTTTGAAATTCACACTGTTTATTTCAGAGAGAAAAAGAAACATCTGTCACATGTGGAATGCTTGAGAATCTGAGAGAGTCACTGTAAAGTGCAACTAAAAGACTGTGACACTCCCAGTTTAGGCCTTTGGTGGGATAGCTACTCCTCTGGCTTTTTCTTTTTCCCATCACAAGTATGTCTCTTGAGGCTTGGAAATATTTGGACTGTTGTATTATGTAATGAGATTAACAATGATAATAATGATTTAATTGTACATTTAAAAATAACTAAAATATTATTGGGTTTTTGTTATATAACAGATAAATGCTTGAAGGGATGGACACCCCATTTTCATGATGTGATTATTACATATTGCATACCTGTATCCAAACAGCTCATGTACCACACATATATATATATATACACACACACATCTGCTATGTACCCACAAAAATTAAAAATTAAAAATAATAGTAGTAATAATACTACTCTACTATGAAGCAAATGGAACTCTACTTCAGGATAGCCAAAAGAATGCCATTACTCTATTTTAGCTGAGCATTTAGGGGTTACCTTTATAGAAAGGACGGAGAAGAATAGGAAGTAATAGAAAAAGGCAGAAGGTCTCCTGAACAGCTGTCAGACATCATGTGTGCCTTCTCAAACAAAAGTTTTAAGATAGTTTTGAGTCAAAGAGGGCCTAGAGAAAGGCATAAGAAAAAGCACAAGTTTTCTAGTGAACAACAGGGAAAGATCATTTGCTGCTCACAAATTGCAAATATAAGAATGCAAAACATGTTTTTAATTCCTATATCAAAATGGAAAGCAAATATCAAGTCTTTGGAATAATCTGTCATAGAACAAGAAAGTTATTGAAGAAAATTGAGGGTGTTCTCCATATACTGTGTTGTGATGAGGCATGAAATCCTAGGGGGCATACATAATCCACTGAAGATCACACATTACTTTCTTAAAATTCTAATTTCTCAAAATTTATGCATTTGTTGATCCATGAAACCAGACCACACATGTACATATTACTGCTATAGGGAACTATAGTTAAGTATGGAAGTATGTCATATTTGAAAGTGTTTTAGAGTAAAAAATTGTGAGAACCACTGGTGTAAAAAAGTAAAAGATCCAAAAGTGAAAGATCCAGAAAAGCATTCAGAGTTTTATAAATTTCTAATTATTCAACAAATACTTATTGCACTTGACTTGATATGACATTACACTAGTAATAAGAGGAAAAAGCATTTCAGGAGAGCAATCAGAGGACATTCAAATCTGAAGTTTACCTAATGCCAATTTTATATGGGAAGACTAAAGACGAATGAAAAACAGTGCCTTAAAATAGTATCTGGAAAGTTGGTTCTAATTTCTGTTTTTAAAAATGTTGAAAACATGTGAAATGAAGAAAAATCTGAGATCTTTGTAGTGCAAGATCTCATACCTGTTAGAACCTATGTTTCATACTTGTTAGAATAATAAAAATCATTAAGCTTTTAGCTAAGATTCAGCAAGCTTTATCTTTTTTCAAATTTAAATTTTTATTTTTTGTGGGTACATTGTAGGTATATATATTCATGTTTTACATAAAATATTTTGATAGATGCATGCAATACATAATCACATCAGGGTGAATGGGGTATCTATCACTTCAAGTATTTATACTTTGTGTTTCAAATGATCTTATTATACTCTTTCAGTTATTTTAAAATGTAAATTTAAATGTAAATTACCTTTGACTATAGTCATCCTGTTGTGCTATCAAATACTAGGTCTTATTCATTCTTTAAAAAAAATTTGTGGGTACATAGTGGATGTATGTATTTATAGGTTACATGAGGTGTCTTGACATAGGCATTCGATGTTAAATAAGCATATCATGGAGAATGGGGTGTCCATACCCTCAAGCAAAAATTCAGATGCCAGCTGGAGCTCTCCTGTATGAGGTGCCTGTCGACCAGTACTGGGAGGTGTGTCCCAGTCAGGACACACCTCATGGGGCTTAGGGACCCACTTGAGAAGGCAGTCTGTCCATTAGCAGAGCTCAAGCACCATGCTGGGAGATCCACTGCTCTCTTCAGAGCCAGCAGGCAGAAACAATTAAGTTTGCTGAAGCTGTGCCTACAGTCACCCCTTCCCCCATGTGCTCTGTTCCAGGGAGATGAGAGTTTCATCTATAAGCCCCAGACTGGGGCTGCTGTCTTTCTTTTAGAGATGCCTGGCCCAGAGAGCAGAAATCCAGAGAGGCAGTCTGGCTACAGTGGCTTTGCTGAGCTACAGTAAGCTTTGCCCAGTTCAAACTTCCCAGTGGCTTTTTTTACACTGTGAGGGAAAAGGTGCCTACTGAAGCCTCAGTAATGGTGTACTCCCCTGCCCCACTAACCTCAAGCGTCCCAGGTCGATTTCAGACTGCTGTGCTGGCAGTGAGAATTTCAAGTCAGTGGATTTTAGTTTGCTGGGCCTCTTTGGGGTTGGATCCACTGAAGTAGACCACTTAGATCCCTGATTTCAGCCCCCTTTCCAGGGGAGTGAACGGTTCTGTCTCACTGGCTTTTCAGGTGCTACTGGGTTACAAACAAAACTCCTGCCACTAGCTCTGTGTCTGCCCAAATGGCTGCCCATTTTTGTGCTTGAAACCCAGAGCCCTGGTGGTGTAGGCACCTGAGGGAATCTTTGTGGGTTACAAAGACCAGGGAATAAGCATGGTGTCAAGGCTGGACTGCACTGTTCCTCATGGCACAGTCCCTCAAGGCTTCCCTTGGCTAGGGGAGGGAGTTCCTCAATCCCTTGTGCTTCCTGGGTGAGGTGAGGCCCCACCCTGCTTTGGCTCTCCCTCCGTGGGCTGTATTTACTGTCTAACCAGACCCATTGAGATGAGCTGGGTACCACAGTTAGAAATGCAGAAATCACTGGCCTTCTGTGTTGATCTCACTGGGAGCTACAGACTGGAGCTGTTCCTGTTTGGCTATGTTGCCCAGGTTGAGTCTTAATTTGGTGCTGCATTTTGTCACTGTTGGTGTATAGAAGAGTTAGAAATTTTTGTACATTAATTTTGTATCTGTAAACTTTGCTGAATCCTTTTATCACTTCTAGGAGCTTTCTGGAGGAGTCTTTAGGGTTTTCAAGGTAAATGATCATATCATCGGCAAACAGGGACAGTTTGAATTCCTCTTTACTGATTTGGATGCCCTTTATTTCTTACTCTTTTCTGATTGCTTTTGCTGGGACTTCTGGTACTATGTTGAAGCAGAGTGGTGAGAGTGGGCATCCTTGTCTTTTCAAGTTCTCAGAGGAAATGCTTTCAACTTTTCCCCATTCAGTATTATGCTGGTTGTGGATTTGTCATAGATGACTTTTAATACATTGAGGTATGTCCCTTGCATGCAGATTTTGCTGAGAATTTTTATGATAAAGAGATGGTGGATTTTGTTGAATACTTCTTCTGCATCTATTGAGATTATCATGTGATTTTTGTTTTTAATTCTCTTTATGTGATGTATCATATTTATTGAATTGTGTATGTTAAACTATCACTGCATCTTTGGTTTGAAACCCCTTGATCATGTTGAATTTTTTTTTTTATATATTGTTGAATTGAGTTAAGGATTTTATCATCTATGTTAATCAGGAATATCTGTCTGTAGTTTTCTTTTTTGGTTATGTCCTTTCCTGGTTTTCATATAAGGGTGATGCTGCTTTCATAGAATGAATTAGGGAGTGTTTCTTCTTTCTCTGTCTTGTAGAACAGTGTCAATAAAATTGATAACAATTCTTATTTGAATGTCTGGTGGAATTCTACTGTGAATCCGTCTGGTCCTGAACTTTTTTGTTTTTGGTAATTTTAAAATTACCATTTCAATCTTACTGCTTGTTATTGGTCTGTTCAAGGTATCTAATTCTTCTTGATATAAGCTAGGAGGGTTGTATATTTCCAGGAATTTATCCTTCTCTTCTAGGTTTTCTAGTTTATGCATTTAAATGTGTTCATAGTAGGCTTGAATGATCTTTTTATTTCTGTGGCGTCAGGTATAATATCTCCTGTTCTGTTTCTTATTGAGGTTATTTGGATTTTCTTTCTTTTTTTCTTGGTTAATCTTGCTAATGGTTTATCAATTTTATTTATCTTTTGAAAGAACCAGAATTAAACCCCTTTTCTTTGTAAATTACCCACTTTTTGGTATGTCTTTATTAGCAGTGCGAGAACAGAATAACACAGTAAATTTGTACTGCAGAGAGTGAGGCACTGCTGGAAAGACACCCAAAAATGTGGAAGAAACTTTGGGACTGGGTGACAGAGGTTGGAACTATTTGGAAGGCTCAGAAGAATACAGAAACATATGGGAAAGTTTGAACTTCCTTGAGACTCAAAGGGCTCAGAAGACAGAAAGATGTGGGAAAGCTTGGAACTTTCTAGAGACTTGTTGAATGGCTTTGACCAAAATGCTGATAGTGATATGAACAATAAAATTGAGGCTGATATGGTCTCAGATGGAGATGAGCAACTTTTTGGGAACTGGAGTAAAGGTCACTCTTGCTATGCAAAGAGACTGATGGCATTTTGCCCCTGCTCTAGATATCTGTGGAACTTTGAACTTGAGAGACATGATTAAGTGTATGTGGTAGAAGACATTTCTTAGCAGCAAAACCTTCAAGAGAAAGCAGAGCACAAAGGTTTGGAAACTTTGCAGCAATAGGAAAGAAAAACCTATTTTCTGGGGAGAAAGTGAAGCTGCAGAAATTTGTATATTTGCCAAATGTTAAGTGCCAAGATAATGGGGAAAATGTCTCTAGGGCATGTAAGATAACTTCACATCAGTCCCTACCAGCACAGACCAAGAGGCTAGGCAGGAAAAATGGTTTTGTGGGCTAATCCCAGAGCCTGCCTGCTTTATGCAGCCTCAGGACATGGTGCCCTGTCCCAAGCCTTGGCAGCTTCCATGTGGTGTTGAGCCTGCAGGGGCACAGAATTTTTTTTTCTTTCTTTTTTTTAAATTATAGTTTAAGTTCTTGGGTACATGTGCAGATCCTGAAGGATTGTTACATAGGTCTACACATGCCATGGTGGTTTGCTGCCTCCATCCTCCCATCACCTACATTAGGTATTTCTTCTAATGTTATCCCTCCCCAACCTCTCCACCCTCTGCTATCCCTCCTCCAGCCCCCCACTTCCCAACCAACCCCAGTGTGTGATGTTCCCCTCTCTGTTTCCATGTTTTCCATTTGTTCAACACCCACTTATGAGTGAGAACCTGTGGCGTTTGGTTTTCTGTTCTTGTGTCAGTTTGCTGAGAGTGATGGTTTCCAGGTTCATTCATGTCCTGCAAAAGACATGAACTCATCCTTTTTTATGGCTGCCTAGTATTCCATGGTGGATATGGGCCACATTTTCTTTATCCAGTCTATCATTGATGGGCATTTGAGGTGGCTTCAAGTCTTTGCTATTGTAAACAGTGCCTCAATGAACATACCTGTGCATGTGTCTTTATAATAAAATGATTTATAATCCTTTGGGTATACACCCATTAATGGGATTACTGGGTCAGATGGTATTTCTAATTCTAGATCCTTGAGGAATCGCCACACTGTCTTCCACAATGGTTGAACTAATTTACACTCCCACCAACAGTGTAAAAGCATTCCTATTTCTCCACATCCTCTGAAGCATCAGTTGCCTCCAGATTTTTTAATTCTAACTGGCATGAGATGGTATCTAAATATGGTTTTGATTTGCATTTCTCTAATGATCAGTGATGATGAACATTTTTTCATATGTTTGTTGGCCACATATATGATTTCTTTTGAAAAGTGTCCATTCATATCTTTTGCCCACTTTTTGATTTTTTTTCTTGTAAATTTGTTTTAGTTCTTTGTAGATTCTGGATATTAGCCCTTTGTCAGATAGGTAGATTGCAAAAATTTTTTCCCATTCTGTTGGTTGCTGGTTCACTCTAATGATTGTTTCTTTTGCTGTGCAGAATCTCTGAAGTTTAATTAGATTCCATTTGTAAATTTTGGATTTGTTGCCATTGTTTTTGGTGTTTTAGTCATGAAGTCCTTACCTATGCCTATGTCCTTGTCTATGCCTATGTCCTGAATGTCCTGAACGTATTGCCTAGGTTTTCTTCTAGGGTTTTTACGGTGTTAGGTCTTATGTTTAAATCTTTAATCCATCTGGAGTTAATTTTTGTATAAGGTGGTCTATATCTCTGTTTTGGTACCAGTACCATGCTGTTTTGATTGCTGTAGACTTGTAGTATAGTTTGCAGTCAGGTAGTGTGATGCCTCCAGCTATGGTTTTTTTGCTTAGGATTGTCTTGTTATTTGGGCTGTTTTTTGGTTCTATATGAAGTTTAAGGTGGTCTTTTTCAGTTCTGTGAAGAAGGTCAATGGTAGCTTGATGGGGACAGCATTGAATCTATAAATTACTTTGGGCAGCATGGCCATCTTCACAATATTGATTCTTCCTAACCATGAACATGGAATGTTTCTCCATCTGTTTGTGTTCTCTCTTATTTCCTTGAGCAATGTTTTGTAGTTCTCCTTGAAGAGGTCCTTCACATCTTTGGTAGTTGTATTCCTAGGTGCTTTATTCTCTTTGTAGCAATTTTGAATGGGAGTTCGCTCATGATTTGGCTATTTGTCTGTTTTTGGTGTATAGACATGTTTGTGATTTTCGCACATGGATTTTGTATCCTGAGACTTCGCTGAAGTTGCTTATCAGCTTAAGGGGATTTGGGGCTGAGACGATGGGGTTTTCTAAATATACAATCATGTCATCTGCAAACATTTATAAGCAGACAAAAATAAAAAATAAAACTAGAGAAAAAGCGAAAGAAATTGACCAAACACTTTAGGAGAAAAATGGCTAATAAGAATGCCAAATAGAGATACATAAAGATACTTCACATAATTAGACATTAAAGAAATGGAAACTGAAAGCACAATGTGATACTACTCATATCTATGGGAATGGCTAAAATCAAAAATATTGAATTACCAATTGTTGATATAAATGTGGAAAACTGACACTTAATATTGTGTGAGTGTAAAACTACACAATCAAAAACATTTGTTAGTTTTCTAAAAAATTTATTTAGGTGGGTGTTGAACAATGAGAACACGTGGACTCAGGGAGAGGAGCATCACACAATGGGGGCAGTTGGGGGTGTAGGGGAGAGACAGCAGGGGGTGGGGAGGGATGACACGGGGAAAAATGCCAGATACAGTATGCACCTAAAGTAAAATAAATAAATTTAGAAAAAGACATGTATAAAGAAAACCAATGCCAGGAAAAAAAAAGATTTTGTTTTTAATTTTTGTGGTATATAGTAGGTGTTATGTATTTAGGATTTAAGTGAGATATTTTGATACAGGTTTGTGATGCATAATAATCACATCAAGGTACATGGGGGTATACTTTCTATATTTTGAACCCAATAAACCACCCTGCATCTCTCCCATGCCCCACTATACTCCCTTTCCAGTTTCTGGAAACCATTCTTCTATTCTTCATCTCCATGAGTTCAATTATTTTAAATTTTAGCTCTTACAAATAACTGAGTACCCTTGAAGCCTGTCTTCCTGTTCCTGGGTTATTTCACTTAATTTAATGATGTCCAGTTTCATCCTTGTTGTTAAAAATGACAAGATCTTATTCTTTTTTATGGCTGAATACTCCTTCATCTTCATTGTGTGCAAATACCACATTTTTTTCATTCACTCATCTGTTGATGGGCACTTAGGTGGCTTCCAAATCTTTGCTACTGTGAACAGGGCTGCAACAAACATGGGAGTGCCGATATCTCTTCCGTATACTGATTTCCTTTCTTTGGGTATATACCCAAGCAGTAAGATTGATGGATTTTATGGTAACTATTTTTCGTTTTTTTGAGGACCCTCCAAACTGTTCTCCATAGTTGTTGTACTAATTTATATTTCCACAAACAGTGTAGGAGAGTTCCCTTTCCTTCACATCCTTGCCATCATTTGTTATTGCCAATCTTTTGGATAAAAGCCATTTTAATGGGTAAGATAATTTCTCATTGTAATGTTGAGTTTCATTTCTCTAATGATCAATGATGTTGAGAACGTTTTCATGTACCTGTTAATCCATTTCTTTGTCTTCTTTCGAGAAATGTCTATTCTGATCTTTTGCCCAATTTTTGATTAGATTATTATATTTTTTCCTATAAAGTTGTTTGAGCTTCTTATATAGTCTGGTTATCAACCCCTTGTCAGATGGGTAGTTTGAAAATATTTCTCCCATTCTATGGGTTGTCTCTTCATTTTGTTGCTTGTTTTCTTTGCTGTGCAGAAGCTTTTTAACTTGAAGTGACCCAGGTTGTCCATTTTTGCTTTGGCTGCCTGTCCTTGTAGGATATTAATCAAGAAATCTTTGCTCAGCTCAATGTTCTGGAGTGTTTTCTGAATATTTTCTTTTAGTAGTTTCAAAGTTTGAAATATCAGATGGATGTATTTTGTCTATTAAACAACTTAATTATTAGAAAAACATTTAATTTTTGTGAGTACACAGTAGATGTATTTATTTATTGGGGACATGAAATGTTTTGATACAGGCAGAAAATGTGTAATAATTATATAATGTAAAATGGGAAATCCATCCCTGCATGTATTTATTATTTGTGTTGTAAACAATCCAATTACATTCTTTTAGTTATTTTAACATATACAATTAAATTACTATTTACTATAGCCGCCCTGTTGTGCTATCAAATGCTAGGTTTTATTTATTCTATTTTTTTTTTGGAACTATTAGCCAACCCCAGCTCACTTCTACTTTCCCAATACCATTCCCAGCTCTAACAACCATCCTTTTGCTATCTCTGTGAGTTCAATTGTTATGAATTTTATATCTCACAAATAAGTGAGAACATGCAATATTTGTCTTGCTGTATCTGGCTTATTTCAAATAGCATAATGACCCCTAGTTCTACCCATGTTATTGCAAATGACAAAATCTTAATTTTTATCACTGAATAGTCCTCCATTGTGTCTCTGTACCACATTTGAAAAAATCCATTCATCTGTTGATGGACACATAGGTTGCTTCAAAATCTTGACTATTGTGAACAGTGCTGCAACAAACATGGGAGTGCAGATATCTCTTCCATATACTGATTTCCTTTCTTTTGAATATAAACCCACCAGTAGAATTGATGGATCATATGGTAGCTGTATTTTTTATTTCTTTGAGGGATCTCCATACTGTTTTTCATAGTGGTTGTACTAATTTATATTCCCACCAGCAGTGTATAAAGGTTTCCTTTTCTCCATATTATTATCAGCATTTGTCATTGTCTTTTGATAAAAGCCATTATAACTGAAGTGGGATGATATCTCATTGTAGTTTTGATTTGCATTTCTCTGATGATCAATTACGTTGAGTATCTTTTTTAATATGCCTATTTGCCATTTGTATGTGTTCCTTTGAGAAATGTCTACTCAAATCTTTTGCTCATTTTTGAATCAAATTATTAGATTTTTTTTTCTAGAGAGTTGTTTGAATTTCTCATATAATCTGTTTACCAATCTTTTCAGATGGGTTGTTTGCAATAGTTTTTCTCATTCTATGGGTTGTCCCCTTACTTTGTTGTTCGATTTCTTTGCTATGCAGAAGCTTTTAATGTGATTTGATCCCATTTGTTGATTTTTGCTTTGGTTACCTGTGTTTGTGGAATATTACTCAATAAATTTTGCCCAGACCAATGTCCTGGAGAGTTTCCCCAATATTTTCTTGTAGTTGTTTTATAGTTTGAGGTCTTCAATTTTAAATATTCAATATATTTTTATTTGATTGTTGCATATTGATAGAAATAGTGTTCTAGTTTTATTTTTCTGCATATAGATATCCAGTTTTTCCAACACCACTAATTGAAAAGGCTCTTTTTCAATGTATGTTCTTGGCAACTTTGTGGAAAATGAGTTCACTGCATATGTATCCATTTATTTCTGGGTTGTCTATTCTGCTCCATTAATCTATATGTCTGTTTTTATGCCAGTATTCTTGTGTTTTGGTTGCTATAGCTTTGTAATATAATTTAAAGTCAGGTAATTTGATTCTTCTAATTTTATTCCTTTTATTTTACTCAGGGTAGTTTTGTCTATCATGGGTCTTTTGTGGTTCCATGTAGTGTTTACAATTGTTTTTGTTATTTTTTTTGAAGAATGCCATTGGTATTTCAATTTCATTAAATCTGTAGATTATTTGGGGTATTACGAACATTTTTTTTCATACTTTATTCTGTTTATTGTTTTGCTATTCAGATATACATCTTAAATTCTTCTGCATCCCAATTTATTTGAGATTTAATGTACCAATTCCTGTTCATATTGGTAATTTTCAAAGATCTCTATCCTGTTGCATTTGTCAATTTGTTCTGGACCAAACAGCTTTATTATGATAACTTTTAAAATATTTTTTCAGGTTGGTATAATGAGCCTCTGTCCTTCCTTTGGTCTTTTTTAAAATTAAAATTGACATAAATTCGTCATGCACTTTTATTCTACCATACGCACCTTGATTAATCATATTGACTTCCTAAAAAAAAAACTCCACGAGGAATTTTCCTGGAATTGTGTTGAAATTGCAAGTTAATTTTGGGACAAGTGGAATAGTTACATTGGAAAATGGTTTTATTGATGCACATGGTATAACATTGTCATTTATCTTTCAAATCTTTTAATAGAAGCTTTGCATATTTTCAGTGAAAGTCTTGTACATGCTTTGTTTAATTTCTTTGCTCATATTTTTCTTGTCTTCTCTTTCAAGAATGCATGCTAGTCAAATGTTGGATCTATTGTACTGGCTTTCTGACTTTTTTTTTTTTCATTTTCTCTCCTACTTAGTCCATCTTTTTATTTTCTATAAATTCCCACTGTTTGAAATAACTTCTTTGACTTTATCTTAGAAATATTAAATTAGTATTTTAATTCTAAGTAACATATACAATTTTCAAAAACTATTATTTCTGCATAATCTTTCTTCATAATATTCCTATTTATATTGTGTGAATACAATACCTTGTTTTATTTCTAAGAGACTATTAATCATGAAATTTTAAAAATTAATTTTAAGAGCAGTGTTAGGTTCATGGCAAAATTGAGGAAAAGGTACTGAGATTTCTTATATATTCCACACCTCCACGCTTACATAGTCTCCTTCCTTATCAACATCCTCAACCAAAGTGCTACATTTGTTTAAACTGATGAACCTACATGAATATTTTTACAACATTCATTCTTCCAATCCATGAACATGAAATCTCTCTCCGTTTTTTTGGTGTCCTTTTCAGTGTTCTGTATCAATGTTTTATTGTTTTCATTGTAGATATCTTTTACTTTCTTAAGTTAGTTTTGAGGTATTTATGTGTGGCCATTGTAAACAGAATTACTATCTTGTTTACTTTTTAACATTGTTCACTGTTGGCATGTATAAATCGTACTAAATTCCATAAAATCATTTTGTATTCAGCAACTTTATTGAATATGTTTATCAGTTCTAGTAGATTTTGGTGGAGTCTGTAGAATTTTCCAAATATAAAATGATTTTATCAATAAAAAAAGATAATTTGACTCCTTCCTTTCTAATTTGGATGTCCTTTATTTCCTTCACTTGTCTAATTGCCCTAGTTAGGACTTACAGTACTATGTTAAATAACAGTGGTGACAGTGAGCAGCCTTGCTGCATTCCATATCTTAGAAAAAGTTTGTTTTTCCCCATTCAGTATGATACTAGTTTTTGGTCTGTTATAAACGGCTTTTATTATGCTGAGGTATGTTTTTTTCTATACTCAGTTATTTCAGGGTCTATATCATGAAGCAATGTTTAATTTTACCAAATGCTTTTCCGGCATCACTTGAGATGATCATATGGATTTTGTCCTTTATTCTGTTTATATGCTGTATCATCTTGATTGATTTGCATATGTCAAACATTCTTTGCATCCTTGGGATAAATCTCACTTGATCATGATAAATGATCTATTTTATTATTGAATTTGGTTTGTATTTTATTGAAGATTTTTGCATCAAAATTTATCAGGAATATTGACCTGTAGTTTTCACTTTTTGATGTATCTTTGTCTGGCTTTGGTATTGGGGTCATACTAGCTTCATAGAATGAGTCTGGAAGTATTTCTCCCTCTATTTTTAAAAATAGTTTTAGTAGGATTGGTATTAATTCTTCTTTAAGTGTTTAGTAGAATTCAGCAGTGAAGCCATCTGCTCCCGGGATTTTCTTTGCTGGGAGACATTTTACTATGGCTTTTTTTTCTCATTATTTGTTATTGGTCTGTTTTGGATTTCTTCATGGTTTAATATTTCTAAGTTGTATGTATCTAGGAATTTATCTATTTCTTCCAGATTTTCTAATTTATTGGCATACAGTTGCCCACAGTAGCCACTAACGGGCCTTTGAATTTGTGTGTAATCATTTGTAATGTCTTCATTTTAATCTCTTATTTTATTTATTTGAATATACTTTTTTTAATCTTAGTTATTCTGGCTAAAGGATTTTCATTTTTGTTTAACTTTTCAAGAAATCAACTTGAAGTAGTAATATTTGGGGAAAATCTGCTTCGTGCTGTATAATCTTCTTGGACTTGAATATCGATACCGTTCTCTAGATGTGGGAAGTTCTTTGATATTATCTCTCTGAACAACCTTCCTACCTCGATGTCTTTCTCTACCTGATATTTAATTCTAGTAACTCTTAAATTTGCCTTTTTGAGGCTGTTTCATAAGCACACTTCTTTGTTTTTTACTTTTTTCTTTTATTTCCTCTGACCGTGTAATTTCAAGTAACCTGTTTTCAAGCTCACAAATTCTGCCTTCTTCTTGATAAATTCAGCTACTGGAAAACTCTGAAGCATTCTTCAGTATGTCAATTTCATGTTTTCTACTCCAAAATTTCTGCTTTGTATTTTTAAAATTTATTCCCTTTGTTAAATTTATCTAATACATTTCTAGTTTTTGTTCTCCATGCTATCTTAATATTTTTTGTTTTCTCAAAACAGCTATTTTGAATTCTTTGTTTGAAAATTCTCATATTTTGATTTTTACATAATTAGTCTCTGTTGTCTTATTTAGTTTGTTTGGTTAGGTCATGCTTTCCTTGATGGTCTTTATGCTTGTGGATGTTTATCAGTGTCTGGGCATCAAAGAGTTGGTTATTTATTGTGGTCTTCATGGTCTTTTTTTTTTTCGTACCTGTTCTCAGAAAGGCTTTCCAGCTATTCAAATTGACTTGGGTGTTGTTGTCTAAGCCATATTTGCATTAAGGGACACCTAAAGCCTAGTAATGCTGTGTTTTTTTGCAGACTCATAGAGATATTACCATTTTGGTCTTGAATAAGATGCAAAAGAGTTATTTTGATTACCACTTAGAGGCTCTTGTTATTTTTCCTTACTTTCTCCCAAACAAGCAATCTGTATCTTTGCTCAGCTCTCTAGAGCTGTGGGTGGGAGGACATAAGCAACCCTATGGGCATCATCACTGGGGCTGTGCTGGATCACTGGGTATTGCTCAAGGCCTAGTATGACAAATACCTAGCTACCACCAATGTTTGCTCAAGGCCCTAGGGCCCTTCAGTCAGTAGGTAGAAAAGCTAGCCAGGTTTATGTCCTTCCCATCAGGGTGGCAAGTTTCTCCCGGCCCTGGGAAATTCCAGAGATGCTCTCCAGAAGGTAGGAACTAGAATCAAATACCTTAGAAATCTACCTGGTGCTCTCTTCTATTTTGGCTAATTCTATGCTCAAACCAGGAAACAAAGTTCTTCCCATCCTTTCCTCCCCTTTCTATAGGCAAAGGAGCCTCTCCCCATGGCTACCACTACCATAGAACCATGAAGAGTACTTTCAGACTACTGTCAATGTTCATTTAAAGCCAAGGGGTTTTCAGTCAGCTTGTGGTGAATGCTGCCAGGCCTGGGATTGTTAAGGGCAGTAGGCTCCCCTCTGGTCCAGGACAGGTACTTAAATGCTGTCTAAGAGCCAAGGCCTGGAATTGAGGATACCAAGAGCCCACTTTGTGCTCTTCCCTACTGTGGCCTACCTGGCTGGTTAGTGAAGCCAATACATCTCAGAATTTCACCCAAGTTCTATGATTTACTACCTAATGCTTATTTTTTAGAACCCAATAGCTATTTAGCCAAAAAGTAACAGATTCTGCCATGACTGGGTCCTTTTCTTCAAGGCAGTAGGCTCCTTTGTGGCCCAGGTTGTATCTGGATATGTGAGGTAGGGCCTGGAAAGGGGGCCTTATGATTCTGCCCAGTGGCCTATCCTACTATGGCTGAGCTGGTATCCAAGATGCAAGACAAAGTCCTCTGTACTCTTCATTATCTTCTTGTTCAGCAGAAGGAAGGTGTTGCTTTTGTTGCTGTGCCCCAGAACTGCTCTGACTGGAGTTGGGTGAAGGGTAGCATAAACACTTCCTTAGTCTCCCTGGCTGATGTCCTGGTGTTCTACATTCACTATCCCTAATCTCAACACAGGACTATGACTTGCCTAATTTGCAGTCCTTGTTGCCTGGAATGCCTTCCAAGTTTATTTAGCAACCTAGAGCACTTTAGTCCATAGTGGCACAGCTTGCTGAAACTCAACTTTCAACCATTGGCCTGGGCTATTTCCTTCTGACTAGGGCTGATCTAAATGTTACCTCTGCAGGTAGCCTTTGGCTAAGTTTACTCCTTATCTGTTTTTGCTGAGACTGGAAACACTGAGTTTGATTAAAAGTCTTACAATTACTCTCTCCCATTCTCAAGCACCCAGATAGATTTTCTACACCATGTGGCCATTGACAGAGTTATGGGGAAAAGTAGTGTCAGCAGTTCAATACTATCTTTTCTACCTTCCTCATTACCTCTTTCTGTAATATGAATTTAAAACCAGGTACTGTGCTTGCTTACCTTTTTGCCTCTTAGGAAGGTGTGTTTTCATGTGTAGATAGTTGTTAAATTAGCATTTCTAAAGTGTAGATGATTAATTAAGGCTTTTATTGGCCATCTTCCTCTGCCTTCCCTTCAATTTCTTAGTTTTTTTTTTAATGTAATCATATATGTATTCTATGGCCTGATAATCTCACTTCTAATTATTTATACAGCAGAAATAAAAACACATATCCAGAAAAAAGTTTAGACATGAGTGTTTTTGATAGTTAACAACTGGAAACAACACGACTGTTTTTCCACAAGTGAATGAATAAAAAAACAGTGGTGCATCTGTATCATGAAATACTGCTCAGAAAGAAAAAAATGTAAATACTGACTAATGCAACAACGTGAATAATTCTGAAAAATATGCTGAGTTAAGATTCCAGTGACAAAGCACGTAAATCTGTGTGATTCCACTTATCTAAAATTGTAAATTAGTGAAATCTTGTCTATAGCGCCAGGAAGACATAATGGTTGCCAGGAATTAACAGTGGTGAGTAGCAAATTGATTGCAAAGTTGCAGAAGGAAACTTGGGTGACAGAAATGTTGTATATCTTGATGAAGGTGGTGAGTATAGGGTACATATATTTGTCAGAAATAATCACAGTATACACTTAAGAAGGATACACTTTATGTAAATTACATCTTTAAAAGTAGGTAAAAAAGGAGAAATATAAAGTTCATATGTGTTAGAAAAGTCATCTTTTTAATAGAGACAATGGTCAGATTGTTTTCTATATGTGTATTTTATGTTTGTATTAATGAGCTACACGTCAAGTGATGCAAAGTTACATATGATTTTGGAAGTTTTTAAAAAAGGTTAGAGCTAAAACAAGTACACATTAAATGTGTTTTAAATAAATGGCCTCTAAGAGATGGGGGCATTAGTGAAAGAAAAAGATGGACTCTGTTCCATGGAAGGGCTAATGAAAACAAGAGGCAAGAATTATATCTTAGGAATTTCTTGTTCTTAGAAGGTTAGGGAAAAAAAGCATATCTAGAAGAAAAAAGAAACAACATCAGACAAAGAGATAGTATAATAATAGAATGATACTGAATATCCAAAATTTCAAGAGGTTGTTCAGAGAACACTAGAGAAGTAATTGCTTTGTGGCTAGAGAAGAATCATTTGGTTTACCAATCAGTTTATTTTTTGATACTTTTAAGACTGTAGTTTCATTTCAAAGGAAAACCTATCTTATTTTCATTACTTTCTACTTCAAAGTAGCTCTCTCAATGTTTGTACAATGCTGAAAAACATTTTGCAAAATTATTAAACTTTTCGATTCTCATATAACAATGATTCTTCAATTGTAATCTAAAACGGAGGATGATTACTCAGGGCCATGTAAGCTATATAATCTATAACTAGAAATTTAAAAATTTCTAGTTATAGATTATATAGCTTACATGGAGTTGTAGTTACGGCTAATGTTAACCGTTACCCTGTCAACTACAGTAGAGTCCCCAACCAACCCTTCAGTATTCTCTGTATAAAACAATGACAGAGTCACAGAGAGAGAATTGGAGTTGTTTGATAGTTTCTGCATCATGACCAGTTTAAATTCCTGTCATCATTTTCATGCTTATTTCTAAAAGTAAGAGTCTGCTATATTCACTTGACTTTTAGAACTTGTCCAGGGATTCTCTGAAGTAGGCAATATTTTACAGGAGGATTATTTTATCCTCTGGACAAGGCTTGCACTTTCAAAGCTTACAGAAATTCACATTTTTCCAACTTTCCAAGACCAAACTCTACAATTCCAAATAAAACTATAGAATCTAGGTCTACACATACCTCTTTTGCCACAAAAAAAGCTGATGCTGGAGGAAAGGCAGATGATCCCTAACACACCATTTGTAAGTTTTCATTTTTGTTTGTATAGGTTTCAGATCTGGTTTGTATAGGTTCAGATGATAGTCTGAGTCATTAGGATAAATGCCATGTCCATACTTAGGTTTCTTCCATAAATGCTTGTGTTCTGACTGATGATTTTTTACATTGCTTAAGGACAAACAATCATAATATTGACTGCAAATAAAACTGCACACACTCATCTCAGATAGAAGGAGTGGTTCAATAGACCAATGGACATTTTGGACTTCTTTATTAGTGTTAGTCTGGGCCATGGACTGGCCAGAAGAGGTTAGACTTCAGGGTTTAGCTAAGCAGAAGAGATATATGAAATATTCCTAGCTGGGTAGATTGCAAAACCTCAAATACAGAGAAAGGGGTGGGGAAAGAAATGATGATGGGGGGAGAGAGCCAAGGTGGAATCAAGAGAAAGAGACTAGCTAAAATAAGACAGGAAGTATAGTATCCAGCAGGACATACTAATTATAATAGATACTTCTCAAATACCTTCAGTATTGCAGAAATATTAGCCTTAAGAATTAGGTATTATTTGATTGCACTGTGGTCTGAGAGACTGTTATTTATGATTTCTGTTCTTTTGCATTTTCTGAGGAGTGATTTACTTCCAATTATGTGGTAAATTTTATATTAAGTGCAATGTGGTGCTGAGGAGAATGTATATTCTGTGGATTTTGGGTGGAGAGTTCTGTAGATGTCTATTAGGTCCGCTTGGTCCAGATCTGAGTTCAAGTCCTGGATATTCTTGTAAATTTTCTGTCTCATTGATCTGTCTAATACTGACAGTGGAGTGTTTAAGTTTTCTACTATCATTGTGTGGGAGTCTAAGTCTTTTTGTAGGTCATTAAGAACTTGCTTTATGTATCTGGGTGCTCCTGTATTGGGTGCATATATATTTAGGATAGTTAGCTCTTCCTGTTTCATTGATCCTTTTACCATTATATAATGCCCTTCTTTGTTTCTTTTGATCTTTGTTGGCTTAAAGTTTTAATTTATACATTCAATGCTATCTCCATCAAGCTAACATTGACCTTCTTCACAGAACTGGAAGAAACCACCTTAAACTACGTATGGAACAAAAAAAGACTCCACATAGCCAAGACAATCCTAAGGAAAAAAAAAAAAAAAAGCTGGAGGCATCATTCTACCTGATTTCAAACTATACTGTAAGGCTACAGTAATTAAAACAGCATGCTACTGGTATCAAAACAGAGGTATAGACCAATGGAATAGAACAGAGGCCTCAGAAGTAATGCCACACATCTACAAACATCTGATCTTTGACAAACCTGACAAAAACAAGCAATTGGGAAAGGATTCCTTGTTTAATAAGTGGTGTTGGGAAAACTGGCTAGCAATATGCAGAAAGCTGAAACTGGACCCCTTCCTTACACGTTATACAAAACTAACTCCAGATGGATTAAAGATTTACACATAGGACCTAACACCATAAAAACTCTAGAAGAAAACCTAGGCAACGCCATTCAGGATATAGGCATAGGCAAGGACTTCATGACTAAAACACCAAAAGCAATGGCAACAAAAGCCAAAATAGACAAATGACATCTAATTAAACTAAAGTATTTCTGCATAGCAAAAGAAACTATCATCAGAGTGAACTGGCAAACAATAGAAAGGGAAAAAATATTTGCAATCTACCCATTTGACAAAGGGCTAATATTCAGAATCTACAAAAACTTAAAAAAAATTACAAGGAAAAACAAACCCATCAAAAAGTGGGCAAAAGATATGAACAGACAATTTTCAAAAGAAGACATTTATGCTGCCAACAAACATATAAAAAATGCTCATCATTACTGGTCATTAGAGAAATGCAAATCAAAACCACATTGAGATACCATCTCATGCCAGTTAGAATGGTGATCATTAGAAAATCTGGAGACAACAGATGCTGGAGAGGATGTGGAGAAATAGGAACAATTTTACACTGTTGGTGGGAGTGTAAATTAGTTCAACCATTGTGGAAGACAGTGTGGAGATTTCTCATGGATTTAGAAATAGAAATACCATTTGATCCAGCAATCCCATTACTGAGTATATATCCAAAGGATTATAAATTGTTGTATTATAAAGACACATGCACACGTATGTTCATTGTGGCACTGTTCACAATAGCAAAGACTTGGAACCAACCCAAATGCCTGTTAATGATAGACTGGATAAAGAAAATGTGGCACATATACACTATGAAATACTAGGCAGCCACAAAAATGGATGAATTCATGTCCTTTGCAGGGACGTGGATGAATCTGGAAACCATCATTCTCAGCAAACTGACACAAAAACAGAAAACCAGACACTGCATGTTCTCACTCATAAGTGGGTGCATAAAAATGAGAACATGTGTGTGGACACAGAAAGAGGAATATCACACACCAGGGCCTGTTTTGGGGTGAAGGAACTAGGGGAGGGATAGCAAGGGGTAGGGGGATTAGGGAGGGATAACAATAGGAGAAATACCTAATGTAGATGACAGAGGGATGGATGTAGCAAACCACCATGGCATGTATATACCTATGTAACAATACTGCATGATCTACACATGTATCACAGAACTTAACATATAATAAAAGAAAAAGAAAAAAAGAATTAGGTATTATTATCCTCATTGAATTGAGGAAATCGAAATATATAGGCTGAGATATCTTATCCAGGATGATACAGCTAATTAGTGGTAGACCTGAAATCTTAATCCCATCTTTCTTCCTTTAAAGCCATTATATTGCCTCCCATAATAATCAAGATTTGATATTTGATCCCATGAAACTATTTTTTTTCTGTCCTACTTTATATTATTTTCTGTATATAGGTGGTCCTAGGGAAGCTGGTGTTGATGGACTATAAAGGAGGCCAATGTTCTCTAGGAAAATCCTAACCTAGATGAGGCAGGAATAGACATTTTGGGATTACCTTATGGTAAAGCTCAGTTTGCTTTTATTAGGAATGTATAGATACATTCCTGTCAGTAGACAGTTTCAATATTTACAACTGTTAATATAAATATCTTAGATTTCCATTCATGTTTTTTGAATATTGCAAAGGCTGAAGTGTTTAACTTCAGTAAGTGGTTCCTTTTCATTGTCTAAAAAAAATGCAGATATATTAGTTTACAAAACTAATGTCCAGAGTACTAATATAATCATGAAGCTAAAAGAGACTTCAGAAGATGAAAGGTGATCCAGTTTGCATCTTGCAACCTAGTCTTAAGGCCTATTCATTGTTAATGGGGATTGAATACTGTTCCTATTCTTTGTTTAAAGCTATTTATATTAAAATGATTCTTATTTTTTAATAATGTTCAAACTTGACAGATCTAAGAGGTTGCCCAGTGAAATTACTTCATGTTATGGTTGAGGAAATTGAAGCCAAGTGACATGGCTTGGCTGTGTCCCCACCCAAATCTCAACTTGAATTGTATCTCTTAGAATTTCCATAAGTTGTGGGAGGGACCCGGGGGGGTTATTAAATCATTGATGCTGACTTTTTCTGTGCTATTCTCAGGATAGTGAATAAGTGTCATGAGATCTGATGGTTTTATCAGGGGTTTCTGCTTTTGCTTCTTCCTCATTGTCTCTTGCCACTGCCATGTAAGAAGTGCCTTTCATCCTCTGCTGTGATTGTGAGACCTCTCCAGCCATGTGGAACTGAAAGCCAAATTAAACTTCCTTTTCTTCCCTGTCTCAGATATGTCTTTATCAGCAGTGTGAAAAAGAGTGAATACAGTCAACTGGTACCAGTAGAGTAGGGCATTGCTGAAAAGATACCCCAAAATGTGGAAGAGACTTTGGAACTGGGTAACAGGCAGAGGCTGGAACAGTTTGGAGGGTTCAGAAGAAGATGGGAAAATGTGGAAAAGTTTGGAGCTTCCTAGAGACTTGTTGAGTAGCTTTGCTCAAAATATTGATAGTGATATGGACAATAAACTCTAGGTTGCGGTGATCCCAGATGAAAATGAGGAACTTGTTGGGAACTGGAGTAAAGGTGACTTTTGCTATGTTTCAGCAAAATGACTTGTGGCATTTTGTCTCTGCCCTAAAGATTTGTGGAATACAACTAACAAGGAAGGTAAAGGACCTTTTCAAGGAGAACTACAAACCACTGCTCAACAAAATAAGAGAGGACACAAACAGATGGAGAAACATTACATGTTCATGGCTAGGAAGAATCAATATTGTGAAAATGGCCATACTGCCCAAAGTAATTTACAGATTCAACACTATCCCTATCAAGCTACCAATGACCTTCTTTGCAGAACTGGAGAAAACCACCTTAAACTTCATATGGAACCAAAAGAGAGCCCACATAGCCAAGTCAATTCTAAGCAAAAAGAACAAAGCTGGAGGCATCACACTACTGGACTTCAAACTATACTACAAAGCTACAGTAATCAAAACAGCATGGTACTGGTACCAAAACAGAGATATAGACCAATGGAACAGAACAGAGGGCTCAGAGGCAACACAACACATCTACAACCATCCGATCTTTGACAAACCTGACAAAAACAAGCAATGGGGAAAGGATTCCCTGTTTAATAAATGGTGTTGGGAAAACTGGCTAGCCATGTGCAGAAAGCAGAAACTGGACCCCTTCCTGACACCTTACACCAAAATTAACTCCAGATGGATTAAAGACTTAAACATAAGACCTA
>PVKV010024154.1:0-31952 GCA_004027835.1 Alouatta palliata | reverse complement strand
AATGTCCCAGGCGTGGCCGTCCCTGTCCTCCTCCTCCTTCTCCTCCTTCTCCAGGGCGTAGAACAGCGCGGTGAAAAACTGCTGGAGGCTGAGGTGGAGGAAGGAGTAGCAGTCTTTAGAGTCTCTGTCCCGGCGGAGGATGCCTCCGTCCAGGAACGGGCGGAGGTCGGACTCCCGCACCCCGAAGCGCTCCAGGTCCTCTCCGTGGAACACGGACATCTGCGCCCACAGGCCCTGCGCGGCCAGGAGGCTCAGCGCCCGCAGCGTGCCCCCGAGCCGTGCCCCCTTCGGGAAGCGGCTGCAGAGAAAGTGCAGGAACAGCCCCGTGCGGGTGTGGCAGGTGGGGGCCGGGTCCTCCCCATTCTCCATCTGCAGCTTCAGACTCGTGCACACCATCCAGCACACCGCGGGCGCCGAGCCCAGCTGGAACAGGGCCTGGTTGCTTCTCATCAGCTCAAAGGCACGCGTGGCTTGGTCCTCCTCTCCAAAGTGTCTCAGGAAATAGGCCCTCCTGTCCTCCTCCAGGAAGCCCTCCACCCTTATGTAGATGGGCTTCTCGGCCAGGAGCTGCAGGTCCTTCAGCAACCTGGGCCGCGTGGTGACCAGCAGGGCGGCCTTGGGTAGCATCTTCCTCTTCAGCAAACTCCCCAGGAGGACCGGCACCGGCTTTGGCTTCAGCCAGTCCCCACAGATGTCGTGGATCAGCGCCCAGGGGGGGACTCTCAGCTCATCAAGGCCGTCGACCACGAACAGGATTCTGTGTGCTTGGGCTAGGATGTTTGGAATGTCATCCTGCAATTCCGGCCGCTGTTTGGCAATCAGCTCTGCAAAACTGCACGGGCCCAGGCGGCTGAGCTCCTTGCAGCTGAGGTAGAAAGCGTGCCTGGCCTTCGGGCCGAGGTTGTGGTCTTTCCAGTCCAGCATACACTTTCTGGCCAGTGTGGTTTTCCCCACGCCCGCAGGACCGTGCAGAACCACCGTGTAAGGGGATGGCTGCGTGGGTCTTCTGGGATTCAAGAATGGAATGAACCTTTGGTTTCTCTGAGTGACGTGGTCGTGGAAATTGTCACTGTCTCCTCGCCAAAAGGTGTTCCTCCAGACCGAAGACTGTTCTTCCATCACGTTTGTCCAACCTCCCTTCTCACCTGCAGTGACAGGCCATAGGACAGGTGAGGTTGGTGATGATACTCATCTGAAAATTACTTTGTAAAGTACCAGAAATGAAGAAAACCAGGAAGAAGTAACACGCCTTGCACATTCTCAAACACCAAACTCACGACCACAAGACCGAATTTACCCACCTGGCTTTGCTAACTCCAAGTCCTCTTCCGAGTCTCCCAGCTCAGGGGTATCTGTGTCTTCCACCTGTCCGTCCTCTGTAAAATACACAGATGTAAGCCTGTCATGGTAATTTGTACTTCCTAAATCAGACATTGTAGAAAAGAAAGCATCAAGTATACATATATATTTAGAGATGGGGTCTTGGTATGTTCCCCAGACTGGATTTGAACCCCTAAATTCAAGCAATCCTCCCACCTCAGCCTCCTAAATAGCTGGGACTGCAGGAACATATCACTGCCTTTGGCTGAAATATTCTTGAGTCTTTTTTTGGAGCGGGGGTGCGGGCGGGGGGAGTCCTATTGGCCCCACCCTTGTAACCTCATTTAATCTTTACTTCTGAAGCCCTGTCTCCAAATACATAGTCACATCGAGGGGGTTAGAGCTTTAGTATAAGTTCTCTGGACACAATTCAGTACCCGGTGTGGAGACTGATATTTTTTTCTCTAGATAACTAGCATGTTATTTCCTGACAAATAACAAACTCTAATAACAAATTCTAATCTTTCCCACACTTAAAAATAGAACAGCTCGGTTCTTCAAAAACACAGAATTATGATATGACCTAGCAATTTTGCTCCCACAATGTGAAGTCAATAGTAGTTCTTCCAGGCCAAAGATTATTTGTCTATCTTATTTCCTTTTTTTGAGACGGGGTCTTGCTCTGTCACCCAGGCTGGAGTGCAGTGGCGCCATCTCGGCCCACTGTAACCTCTGCCTCCTGGGTTCAAAGAATTCTTGTGCCCCAACCTCCTGGGTAGCTGGGATTACAGGTGTCCACCACCACACTTGACTAATTTTTGTACTTTTTTAAAATATATATTTTATTGCATTTTAGGTTCTGGGGTACATGTGAGGAACGTGCAGGATTGTTGCATAGGTACATACATGGCAATGTGGTTTGCTGCCTTCCTCCCCATCACCTATATCTGACATTTCTCCCCATGTTATCCCTCCCCAACTCCCCACCACCCCTCGCTGTCCCTCCCCTAGCTCCCCGCTACAGACCCCAGTGTGTGATGCTCCCCTCCCTGTATCCATGTGTTCTCATTGTTCAACACCCGCCTATGAGTGAAACAGGCTTTTGTCACATGGGTCAGGCTGGTCTTGAACTTTTGATCTCAAGCGATCAGTCCACTTTGGCCTCTTAATGTGCTGGGATTACAGGTGAGCCACCATGCCCACCGTGAGTCTACTTCTATTGTGGTAAAACACAAATAAGATTTACCATTTTAACACATAATTCATGTTATAAGAAAACATGAGTTACTAAATGAAGAAAACCAGGAAGAAGTGATGCGCCTTGCACGATCTCAGACACCGAAGTCGTGACCACGAGACTGTATTCACCCACCTGGCTTTGCTAACTCCAACTCCTCTTCTGAGTCTCCCAGCTCAGGGTTATCTGTGTCTTCCACCTGTCCGTCCTCTGTCAAACACACAGATGTAAGCCTGTACCTCCACAATACCGTGTAACCACCCCAACTTGGAAAAAGCCCCAAAACATTTTCATCATCCCAAACGGATCCCCCATACCCATTTAAGCAGACACCCCCGTTTCTTCCCTTCCCCCAGCCTCTGGCACACACGCAGCTCTATTTTCTCTCTATGGAATTTGAGATATTTCAAGTAAATGGAATCCCAAAATGTATCCTCTTTGGTGACTCATTTCCTGCAGGTACGAGTATTTGGTCTTTATCCGTGTTGTGTATCAGCACTCTGTTCCCTTAGAGGGCTGGATGTTAACCCACTGTATGAACAGACCCTGAGGATCCATTCACCTATTTATGTATATTTGGGTTGTTGTTCCTGTCTTCTGAGTACTATGAGTCACGTTGCTCATTTTCCTGGTTTTCTTCATTTCCGGTACTGTACCAAAGTAATTTTCAGACAAGTGTCATCATCAGCCTCAACCGTTCTACTGCATGGCACTGCAGGTAAAAGGAGGGTCATGGATACGACAAGCTGGGCGCGGTGGCTCACGCCTGTAATCCCAGCACTTGGGGAGGCCGAGGCGGACAGATCACGACATCAGGAGATCGAGACCAGCCTGGCCAACATGGTGAAACCCTGTCTCTGCTAAAAATGCAAAAATTTGGCTGGGTTCGGTGGCTCACCCCTGCAATCCCAGCACTTTGGGAGGCCGAGACGGGCAAATCACGAGGTCAGGAGATCAAGACGAGCCTGGCCAACATGGTGAAACCCCGTCTCTACTAAAAATACAAAAAATTAGCTGGGTGTGGTGGCACCCGCCTGTAATCCCAGCTACTCAGGAGGCTGAGGCAGGGCAATCACTTGAACCCGGGAGAAGGAGGTTGCAGTGAGCTGAGATCATGCCACTGCACTCCAGCCTGGGCCACAGAGTGAGACTCCATCTCAAAAATAAAAATCAATCAATATCCTAAGAAACAGCTGAGGAAAGAAAAATAAAAAATAAAAAAAAAAAAATCGATCAATCAATAATGAAATAAAATTATTCTAAAACAAAATTATTAAAAAGAATGCTTCCAGACATGGTGGCTCACACCTGTAATCTCAGCACTTTGGGAGACTGAGGCAAGAGGATCGCTTGAGCCCAGGAGTTCAAATCCAGCCTGGTCAACATAGCAAGACCCCATCTCTACAAAACAGAAGAAAAAAACTTTGGAAGGCTAAGGTGGGAGGTTAACGGGAGCCCAGGGTTGGAGGCTACAGTGAACCATGATTGCACCACTGCACTCCAACCTGGGAGACAGACTGAAATCCTGTCTCAAAAAAAAAAAAGACTCAGCCAAGCACAGGACGTGTACCTGTATCTCCAGCTCTTCAACAGGCAGAGGCAGGAAGAATTTTTGTTGTTGTTGTTGTTTTGTGTTTTTTTTTTTTCTTCTTCTTATACTGCATACCTAAAAAGTACTTTTCTTCCACTTTTTTTTTTTTTTAAGATGGAATCTTGCTCTGTCACCAGGCTGGAGTGCAGGGGAGCAATCTCGGCTCACTGCAACCTCCGACTCCCGGGTTCAAGCGATCTTCCTGAGTCAGCCTCCGGAGTAGCTGGGATTACAGGTGTCCACCACCACACCTGGCTAGTTTTTTTTGGGTTTTTTTTTTTTTTTTTTTTTTTATAACTTTAGTAGAGATGAGGTTTCACCATGTTGCCCAGGATGGTCTCGATCTCCTGATCTCATGATCCACCCGCCTCAGCCTCCCAAAGTGCTGGGATTACAGGCATGAGTGACTGCACGTGGCCAGGAAGATTGTTTAAGGCAAGGAGTCTGAGGCTACAATGAACCGTAATTATGCCTGTGAAGAGCCTGGGCAATATAGCAAGACCACATCTCCTAGAAGATGCCGAGAATGCAAAACAGGTAATAGGAAAATTAAAATCATGAGTATATATATGCATGAGGCTATCATCTTATTTTTTTATTCTTTCTTATTTATTTTTGTTTGTTTTCTTTTTTAGTTTGTTCATTTATTTTTTTGAGATGGAGTCTTGCTACGTCACCCAGGCTGGAATGCAATGGTGTAATCTCGGCTCACTGCAACCTCCACCCGCCAGGTTCAAGAAATTCTCCTGCCACAGCCTCCCGAATAGCTGGGACTGCAGATGCCCACCACCCCACCAGGTCCAGGTAATTTTTGTCTTTTTAGTAGAGATGAGGTTTTACCATGTCAGTCAGGCCAGTCTCAAACTCCTGACCTCAATGTGATCCAGCCACGTCAGCCTCCCAAATTGCTAGGATTACAGGCATGAGCCACCGCACCCGGCCAGAGCTCATTCCTTGTTACATACGACCAGGACACCCCACGTTCTACTCACCCAGCAACTCCGCCTTTGCTGTCTTAGACAATTCTGGGAGATTGAGCTCTTCAAAGACCTTCACAGTCGCATTCCTTATCCAGCATTCTGAGGACGTGTTGACCAGAATTTCTGCCAGTTTCTTGCCATTGGCCTCTTCCACCTCAGACCAAGGGGTCTGCTGCAGCACGTCTTCTAGGGGGAAAGCCCACAAGATGGATTTGAAGGTCCCTAATTCGCCCTCGCTCAGCTGCTCCAGAAGGGTCTGCAGAGTGCACGCTAGCTGTGGTGATGTCATAGTGCTCCCCGTATGACACCTTAGGTTACGGCCGAAGAACTAGGGGAAAAAAGGAACCGTTCACAAGTTACCATCATTAAATGAAAACAGTTGCCTGTGTGCCAAGAACAACCGTGCGTGCTGTGCCACAGTGGTGAAACGTGAGGTAGACTGAATTAAGAGATGGGAAATGTGGCCCAGCATGGTGGCCCGTGGCTGTAATCCCAGCACTGAGGGAGGTCTGTGGATCACCTGAGGCCAGGAGTTCGAGACCAGCCTGGTGAAAAGAACAGGAAAAGGAGAGTACAAAGAGTTAGTGGTGTGCTAAGGCCAGCTCGTGCTGGCTAACGCGGGCTCCCTACATATACCTGTACCCAAGTCTATGGGCTGTGAGGGCACACTGATGGTAAAAAATCACAAGGGTATTGTGTACGCCTTAGAAATCAGCAAACATGGCCAGGCACTCTGGGAGGCTGAGGTGAGCGGATCACCTGAGGTCGGGAGTTCGAGACCAGCCTGGCCAACATGGCAAAACTGTCTCTACTAAAAATACAAAATTAGCCGGGCATGGTGGCGCATGCCTGTAATCTCAGCTACTTGGGAGGTTGAGCCAGGAGAATCGCTCCAACCCAGGAGGTGGAGGTTGCAGTGAGCCAAGATGGTGCCACTGTACTCCAGCCTGGGCAACAAGGGTGTAACTCCATCACAAAAAAACAATTGTCAAGGCACCGTGGCCCACACCTGTAATCCCATCACTTTAGGAGGCAGTTAGAGACCAGCCTGAGCAGCAAGGGAAAACCCTGTCTCTACTCTAGCTGCTTGGGGGGCTGAGGCAGGAGGTTTTCTTGTGCCCAGAAAGTTGAGGCTGCAATAAGGCAAGATCACACCACTGCATTCTAGCCTGAGTGACACAAATACAAGAGGGAGGCAGGCTGGAAAATGAAAAACAGAAAGTGACTTGCCAGGCCAGGTGGTGTTAGAGGTGGACAGCTTTACCCTGAGGAAGGGCAGCTCTTTCACCAGCTTTGAGGTAGAATCACAATACACAACGTTAGGATGGAGCAGGAAGGGCGTGTGAGCCCAGGAGTTCCAGACCAGCCTGGGCAACACAAGGAGACCTTGTCTCCATTTTTTTAAAAGTATTTTTAAACATATACAATTTTTACTTGTCAAGTATAGAGCATGAAGTTCTTACACAGTGAAATGATGACCACAGTCAAGCTAATCCACATCCTCTGCCTCATAGAGTTGAGTTTCCTTTTTGCAGTGAGAACGTGTGATTCCAGTATACTCTACATTTGTTTTTCTTCCTGATACGGAGTCTCACTCTGTGGCCCAGGCTGGAGCACAATGGCACAATCTCGGCTCACTGCAACCTCCGCCTCCCAGGTTCAAGTGATTCTCCTGCCTCAGCCTCCCCAAAAGCTAGGATTACAGGTGTGCACCACCACTCCTGGCTAATTTTTATATTTTTAGTAGAGACGGGCTTTCACCACGATGGCTGGTCTCGAACTCCTGACCTCAGATGATCCACCCATCTCAGCCTCCGAAAGTGCTGGGATTACAGGTGTGAGCCCCCATGCCCGGCCATCTACATTAAAAAAAGAAAGAAAGAAAGAAAAAGAAAACAGGGTCTCCCTCTCATCCAGGCTGGAGCGCAGCGGCACAATCACAGCTCATTGCAGCCTCCACCTCCCGGCCTCAGGTGATCCTCTTACCTCACCCCATAAGGAGCTTGGACCCACCACCAAGTCTGGCCTTTTTTGTTTTTTGTTTTTTTTGAGATGGAGTCTCACTGTCTCCCAGGCTGGAGTCCAGTGGCACTATCGCGGCCCAAGGCAACCTCTGCCTCCCAGGTTTATGCCATTCTCCTGCCTCAACCCTGCAAGTAGCTGGGATTACAGGCATGCACCACCACACTTGGCTAATTTTTGTGTTTTCAGTAGACACGGGTTTCACCGCGTCGGCCAGGGTGGTCTCGAACTCCCGACCTCAAATAATCCACCCACCTCAGCCTCCCAAAGTGCTGGAAAACAGGCATGAGCCACCGCGCCCAGCCTTGTATTTTTTGTCGAGACAGATTTTACCATGTTGCGCAGGCTAGTCTCAAACTCCTGAGCTCCTCTAAACTATATTTGAATAGAAGTCTTTAAGACAACATTAGGCCGGGCACGCCTGCTCACACCTGTAATCCCAGCACTCCGGGAGACCGAGGCAGACAGATGACCTGAAGTCAGGAGTTCCAGACCAGCCTGACCAACATGGTGAAACCCCATCTCTACTAAAAATACAAAAATTATCCAGGTGTGGTGGTGAGTGCCTGTAATCCCAGCTACTCCGGAGGCTGAGACAGGAGAATCGCTTGAACTCGGGAGGCGGAGGTTACAGCGGGCGGAGATCCCACCACTGCACTCCAGCCTGGGCGACAGAGTGAGACTCTATCTCAAAAAAAAAAAAAAAAATTAAGTCACACCAACCGTTAGGGGTTGGGAAGGGCTATGGTGGAAACTCAAGCAATAATTAATTCTCCCAGGGTGGGGCAGAAAAAAAACAAAACAAAAAGTAAAAGAAAAAAAAATTACTTCTCCCTTAAAAGAAGAGCCAAAGCTTCACGCAGTGGCAGTATCGTAGCCAAAGAGGTTTATCCCAGGCGCGATTGCTGCTAATTGAAAACTTTTCCCAATACCCCGCCATGACGACTTGAAATATAGTCGGCATTGGCAATATTGACAGTCTCTACGGAGACTGAATGAAATAAATAATAAAAAATAAAGAGACAAAGAAACTGATGCAAGAATCAGCACTCACCTCCGTAGGGCAGGACTTGCTTCCAGCCTGTGTTTCCTGCAAAGGACACGGGTAATAAGAGGGTAAGGGAGCTCTGGGATTGGCCCTGGGGACATGGGGTGGAGGCAGGTGTTTCCCGCCCAGGGTGGAGCTGCTCACTGAGATTAATACTGGTTGACTCCCAGCCACTGACCTGAGACTAACCTTGACATCACCTGGGCCCCATCCTCAGGGATTCAGCTGTAACTGGGCTGCAGTGGGCTTTGGGGAGCAGGGCTTGCTAAAACTCCCCAGGTGAGGTTAATGTGCACTTCCCTTCCTAGACCACCGAGGTCAGGTGTGGTGGGCAACGACAGGAAATTACACATTTTGGGTTTTGTAGGGTAGCTGGTTCCCAGCTCTAAAAACTCCTGTAGAGAAAAAAAAAATTAAACATAAATAAATGTTAAAGGGGGAGTTGGGGAGAAATGCCAGATATAGGTGATGGGGAGGAAGGCAGCAAATCACACTGCCATGTGTGTACCTATGCAACAATCTTGCACGTTCTTCACATGTACCCCAAAACCTAAAATGCAATAAAAAAATAAAAAAGATAAAAACTCTTGTGACTGTAATCCCAGCACTTTGGGAGGCTCAGGCGGGCAGATCACGAGGTCAGGAGTCTGAGACCAGCCAGCCTGGCCAATATGTTGAAACCCCATATCTACTAAAATTCAAAAATTAGCTGGGAATAGTGGCTCACGCCTGTAATCCCAGCTACATGGAAGCTGCGGCAGGGGAATCACTTGAACTTGGGAAGCAGAGGTTGCAGGGAGCCAAGACTTTGCCCCAGCACTCCAGTCTGGGCAACAGAGCAATACTCTGTCTTAAAAAAAAAAAAAAAAAAAAGACACATTTGCAGGCTGACCGTTCTGTAGACAGGATTTTGGACAGGAGGGTCCTCAGACCTATTTGCATCTACATGGTTCCCATAGATAAACTCTGGGTCCTTAGAATTATAAGGCTTTTGCCCTCCCGCCCCTGCCCTTCCCTTCCTTCTTTAAAAAAAAAAAAAAAAAGAAGGAATTACAAGCCTTTTGTTTAAGGATGGTTTCAGATGTTTTTCAGACCCTGAATTCCAGCAAAACAGCTGACACCAACCAGTTTGAAGACCCCACCCAGGAATGGGATTAGCCTGAGAACACTGCGTCTTCATCTCCTGGTCCCTGACTTCACCTTGCTCTCTGCAAGCAGTCAGCATGCCCACACTTTGGCCCACACCAAAACACCTAAAAACCCTAGCCCCAGCCAAGTGCTGTAATCCCAGCACTTTGGGAGGCCAAGGCAGGTGGATCACCTGAGATCAGGAGTTCAAGACCAGCCTGGCCAACATGGTGAAACCCCATCTCTACTAAAAACACAAAAATTAGTTGGGCGTGTCAGCAGGCAGCTGTAATCTCAGCTACTCAAGAGGCCGAGGCAAGAGAAGCGCTTGAACCCGGGAGGCGGAGGTTGCGGTGAGCCGAGATCCCAGCCTGGATGACAGAGCAAAATTCCATCTCAGAAAACCTAGCCCCAAACTTCTGGGGGAGAGGGATTGGAGGTTTTCTCCCATCTCCTCAGTCCTCGGTCCTCTGATTAAACTTCCTTCGCTTCTGCAACTGAGTGGCCCAGCAAATTGACTCACAGCAGGCACTGGACAAGGGATCTATGTCAGAGGTGTGTGAACAAGAGCAACGCCATCTTGAATAGGAGCTGAGTCAAATAAGGCTGAGACCTACTGGGCTGCATTCCCAGACAGTTAAGGCATTCTCAAAAAAAAAAAAAAAAAAAAAAAAAAATGCCAGGCACGGTGGCTCACATCCGTAATCCCAGCGTTGTAGGAGTGAGCGTAGAAATGACACCAAGACAGAAGTTTGCCAAATTGCAGGGTCTTTATTGCCGGCGTCCACGGAGGACTCCCGTGTCTCCAACCCGTGGCCCCGAAAGGAGGGTGTCAAGAACTTTTATACCCGAAAAAATCACCTTGGGAGTGAGGGTGACGGGCGGGGTTGGGTGTGGGGCTTCAGACATTCCGAGGGCCAGGGGACTTCTGACATTCTGATCGTTACTTAAGCGGTTCACAAAAGTCAAGATAAGCATTTGTTTACGCTTTGTCTGGGTAGGGTGGAAGTTACAAATCGAAGGGCCAAGATGGCGTGGGTTCGGACTGCTTGCCGGTCACATTCGGGTTACAGAGAGCAGTTTCAACACAAAGCCGAGGTATGGTTGAGGTACACTGTTTTATGGGGCTTTTACCATGTCACACCAGCACTTTGGGAGGGTGGATCACCTGAAGATCACCTGGGGTTGAGAGTTCAAGACCAGCCTGACCAACATGGTGAAAACCCATCTCTCCTGAAAATACAAAACTTAGCCAGGCGTGGCTGCATATGCCTGTGATCCCAGCTACTCCGGAGGCTGAGACAGGAGAATCGCTTCGGCTCGGGAGGCAGAGGTTGCAATAGAAACAAAACAAAATAAAAAGGGCATTCAAAGTCGCAGGATGAGATGGAAGGTCAGCACAAAACACACGTCATAAAGACCTTGCTGATAAGACAGGTTGCTGTAAAGAAGCCAGCTAAATTCCACCAAAACCAAGATGGTGATGAGAGGGTCACTGGTTTTTTGTTCGTTTGTTTGTTCTGAGGGAGTTTTGCTCTTCTTGCCCAGGCTGGAGTGCAGTGGTGTGATCTCAGTCTCCTGGGTAGCTGGGATTACAGCCATGAGCCACCGTGCCCAACCCCTCCTATTTTAAAAAGAGAAATGTGGAGCTGTTGTGTTTTCAATAATTTACCCTCCATTCTGAAATATATTGAGCACTTACTGTGTGCCAAGCACCTTTTTTTTTTTTTTTTTTTTTTGAGACGGAGTCTCACTCGCTCTGTCACCCAGGCTGGAGTACAGTGGCACCATCCCAGGTCACTGCAACCTCCGCCTTCTGGGTTCAAGTGATTCTCCTGCCTCAGTCTCCCACGTAGCTGGAATTACAGGCGCTCGCCACCGTGTCCTGCTAATTTTTGTATTTTTAGTAGAGATGAGTTTTCAACATGTTGGCCAGGCAGGTGTCAGATTCCCGACCTTGTGAACCACCCGCCTCAGTCTTCCAAAGTGCTGGGATTACAGGCATGAGTCACCACGCCCAGCCTGCCTTTCTAGTTATTTGAAAACAGCTAAGAACAAAGCAGAAAAAGTCACCTTGTCCCTAGAGGACACCTCCGTGTAAGGGAAGAAATTATCAACCAGATAGAAAACCTGAGAATTAATCATTAGTGCTTCAGCCGGCTGCAGTGGCTCATGCTTGAATCCCAGCACTTTGGGAGGTTGAGGTGGGAGGATCCCTTGAGCCCAGGAGTTCAAGTCCAGCCTGGGCAACACAGGGAGGCCCCATTTCCGATTTCAGTGTATATGCTGCTGAAGCTAGTCCTGTGAGACCCTGTTTCTACAAAAAATAAATAAAAATTCACGCTTGCCCATGAGGCAGGCACACCCCCTCATCCTCTCGTGGATGTCTGTCTGCAGGAACTAAACGGAGACAGCTTCACTTGACCCACATGCTGTGCTTTAGGGCCGTTCTGGAGCCTCTGTGGTTCCCAGGCAGGCCCCCCGGGCACTGCCCTCTTAGAAGCACACAAAACAGACGGAGACCCAAGGCCTGGTTTAGACAGGCTTTAACAGACCTGGGCTCTCTATTGAATTGTTAATGAATTGTGGTTTCTTATCAGTTCTTCCAGAGCTCCCTTCTGGCCTCAGGGTTCCTCTTTTACATCCCCAAACACCTCTGCACCCCGTCTACTCCACCCAAACTCACTTCTTCCAACAGAAGTCTGTTTAAATCTCCCCAGGCACCCGCGAGTTCTGTGACTTCACATCTCAGTCTCAACTCCCTCCATAGAACAAAATTTAGCAAGAATAACAAAAGATAATTTCTTAATCCCATGCCTTTGAGTGCTTTTTTTCCAGTTTACAAAGGCTTTATTGGCACAAATCTGCTCTACAAAAGAATGATCATCCTATCACTTCTCTTTTTTTTATCTCTCTTTTCTTTCTTTCTTTTTTTTTTTTTTTTGAGATGGGGCTTCACCATGTTGGCCATGCTGGTCTCAAACTCCTGAGCTCAGGTGATCTGCCCACCTCAGTCTCCGAAAGTGCTGGGATTACAGGCGTGCACCCAGCCTTCTTTTCTTCTTCTTTTTTTATTTTTTTTTTAATAGAAATAGAAATGGGGTTGTCGGGCGGCCAGTTAGCTCAGTTGGTGAGCAAACCGACTGCCCGACAATAAAAATAAATAAATAAGGCCGGGCATGGTGGCTCACGCCTGTAATCCAAGCACTTTGGAGGCCAAGGCAGGTGGATCACCTGAGGTCGGGAGTTCAAGACCAGCCTGACCAACATGGTGAAACCCCGTCTTAAAAAAAAAAAAAAAAAAAAAAGATAAATAAATAAATACATAAATAAAAAGGAAAAAGAAAAAAAAAAGAAATAGAGATGGGTTCTCACCATGTTGGCCAGGCTGGTCTCGAACTCCTGTCCTCAGGTGATCCACCCACCTCCGCGTCCCAAAGCGCTGGGATTACAGGCCTGAGCCACCGCGCCCAGTCAATCCTGTTCCTTCTAAGTCGGTGGCATGAAGAGTGTGTCCAGGGACACACCGAGCCGTGCTGAAGGCGATGCTGCTGCGTCCACCTCTTATTCACAGACCCAGTCACGCGCACAAGACTTGCAGTCACCCAGTTCTTCAGGCTTAACCACAGGCTGATTTCTTTTGCAGCACTTTTACTGAGTCACTGTCATGAATGATGTTCCTGCCCACCCGAATGCAGAGCTCCCCCAAAATGATGTCTGGCTTAGGATCGGCTAGATTGGTCTCCCCAAGCATCCCTCGGGCTGTCTGCACCACGTTCAGCCCGTCCCGGACTATGGCCACCACCGGCCCTGAGTTCACGTACTTCACCAGCCCAGGGAAGAATGGGCGGCCTTTCAGGTCAATGTAGCGCTGCTTCAGGGGTTCCTCAGACGCGGGAGGAACTTCACGGCGAGAGGCGGAACCCCCTCTGCTCGAAGCACTTGACGATCTCGTCCACCAGGCGGCGCTGCACACCGTCGGGCTTGACTTGATGACCGCGAGGCGGAACCCCCTCTGCTCGAAGCACTTGACGATCTCGTCCACCAGGCGGCGCTGCAGGCCGTCCGGCTTGACTTGATGACCGCGAGGCGGAACCCCCTCTGCTCGAAGCACTTGACGATCTCGTCCACCAGGCGGCGCTGCAGGCCGTCCGGCTTGATGGCGGAGAAGGTGCGCTCGGGATTGGCCGTGGCGGGGAAGCTGGGTGGGCCGGGCCGCTGCGCTGCGCTGCCGGAACGGCATTTGAATCTTAAAAAAAAAAAAAAAAAATCTTTGACTGGACGCATTGACTCACGCCTGCAATCCCAGCACTTCGGGAGGCCGAGGCGGGTGGATCGCAAGGTCAGGAGATCAAGACCATCCTGGCCAACACGGTGAAACCCCGTCTCTACTAAAAATACAAAAATTAGCTGGGCTTGCACGCGCCTGGAGTCCCAGCTTCTCGGGAGGCCGAGGCAGGAGAACCGCTTGAACCCGGGAAGCTGAGGGTGCAGTGAGCCGAGATTGCCCCACTGCACTCCAGCCTGGGCGACAGAGTGAGACTCTGTCTCCAAAAAAAAAAAAAAAAAATCAGCCGGGAGTGGTGGTGGGCACCTGTAATCCCAACTACTTGGGAGGCTCAGGCAGGAGAATTGCTTCAACCTGGGAGGCAGAGGTTGCATTGAACCGAGATCGAGCCACTGCACTCCAGCCTGAGTGACACAGGGAGACTGTCTCGAAAAGAAGCAAGAAAGGAAGAAGAAGAAAAGAAGAGGGCCGGGCACCGTGGCTCACGCCTGTAATCCCAGCACTTTGGGAGGCCGAGGCGGGCGGATCACGAGGTCAAGAGATCGAGACCATCCTGGTCAACATGGTGAAACCCCGTCTCTACTAAAAATACACAAAAATTAGCTGGGCGTGGTGGCACGTGCCTGTAGTCCCAGCTACTCGGGAGGCTGAGGCAGGAGAATTGCTTCAACCCGGGCGGCGGAGGTTGCAGTGAGCTGAGGTCCCGCCACTGCACTCCACCCTGGCTCCTGGTGACGGAGTGAGACTCAGTCTCAAAAAAAAAAAAAAAAAAAGGAAAGAAGAAAGCAAGCAACAGGCAGGACTCAGAGCACATCAGCTACTCCGTTTCTCACTGCCATCTTTTTTCACCGCAGAATTCCCTGGTGATATCACCACGGCATCCAGGATGACAGCAGGAAAGAAAGGTGAGAATGTCTGGTGGGTGTGGGCTAGTGTCAGCAGGCTACAGACACAACCTCCACTTTAGGGTCCCTTAGTGGGGATGCCTGGCTGCCCCTTCTGTAACCATCTGTCCTTCTAACCCAGGCTCAGCTGCCTGGATTCCTACTGCAGAGGACCAAGTGGCTCAGTGGTCCTGATGGCCATGATGATGGGCCTGGTACAACCAGAAGAGGTCCCTCAACAGTCAGGGGAATGCCCACCGGAGTCTAACCACGGGCACCAGCACCCTCTGCTGGCATCACAGGGCTGTGCTCGGCCGGACCCGGTGGCTCACACCTATAATCCCAGCACTTTGGGAGGCCAAGGCAGGCAGATCATCTGAGGTCAGCAGTTCGAGACCAGCCTGGCCAACATGGTGAAACCCAGTCTCTACTGAAAATACAAAAATTAGCCAGGCCTGGTGGCACGTGCCTATAATCCCAGCTACTCAGGAGGCTGAGGCAGGAGAATTGCTTGAACCCAGGGGACAGAGGCTACAGTGAGACGAGACTGTGCCACTGCACTCCAGCCTGGGTGACCGAACAAGACTCCCTCTCAAAAAAAAAAAAGATCTACTCTCTTGGCTTATTAGTGGCATTAAGGGGGAAAAGAAAAAAGATCTACTCTCTTAGCAAATTTCAATATACAATGCGATATGGTTAACTACAGTCACATTCCTGTATATTACATCTCTAGAACTTATTCAGCCTGCATAACTGAGACTTTCTTTCTTTCTTCCTTTCTTTGTTTCTTTCCTTCTTTCCTACCTTCCTTCCCTCCTTCCTTTCTTTTTCTTTTCTTTCTTTTTTTTGAGATGGGGTCTCACTCTGTCGCCCAGAAGGCTGGAGTGCAGTGGCATGATCTCAGCTCACTGCAACCTCCACTTCCCGGGTTCAAGCAATTCTCCTGCCTCAGCCTCCTCAGTATCTGGGATTACAGGTGCACACCACCATGTCTGGCTAATTTTTGTATTTTTAGTAGAGACATGATTTCACCATGTTGGCCAGGCTGGTCTCGAACTTCTGACCTCGTGATCTGCCTGCCTCTGCCTCCCAAAGTACTGGGATTACAGGGGTGAGCCACCGCGCCCAGCTGAGGGCTTGCTTTTGTAAGGAAACTTGAGATGATGTGTCCAGTGTTCAAAACTTACGTTCCTTACGTGAACTAAAGCTGCCTTTACATAATTAGGACCCCAAGAGAAATCTGATGCAGCTGACTCCATCCAGCCTCACAGACTGGCTGTCTTCCCTTATTCTCAGATGGGGCCAAGTTAACTTTTGGGATAAATTTAGTTTATAATTTCTTTTATTTTTTTTAAGAGATGGCGGTTTCACCATGTTGGCCAGGCTGGTCTCGAACTCCTGACCTCAGGCAATCCGCCCACCTCGGCCTCCCAGAGTGCTGGGATTACAGGCGTGAGCCACCGCACCCGGCCTAGTTTATAATTTAAATGATAACAGTTCTTCCCCAAAACTAAACTACCCTTGTGAAACTAAGGAAAGGCCACCAAGTTAGGGAAATGAGAGAGGCCTGAGATCAGCCGTGGTTCTGGAAGTCAGAAGATTTGCGAATTCCCCAATTACTCCTGTAAATAACATCGTGATTGTAGAACCTGAGATTGGCCTTTTGAGGTGTCTTTTCAGGCGTCTGCTTTTTTTTTTTTTTTTTTTGAGACAGAGTCTTGCTCTGTCACCAGGCGCCTGGCTGGAGTGCAGTGGTGCGATCTCGGCTTATTGCAACCTCTGCCTTCCAGGTTCAAGCAATTCTCCTGCCTCAGCCTCCCGGGTAGCTGAGACTACAGGGGCACACTGCCACACCCAGCTAAATTTTTTTGTATTTTTAGTAGAGATGGGGTTTTACCATGTTGGCCAGGATGGTCTCGATTTCTTGACCTCGTGATCTGTGCGCCTCAGCCTCCCAAAGTGCTGGGATTACAGGCTTGAGCCACCGCGCCCGGCCTTTTTTTTTTTTTGCGACAGAGTCTTGCTCTGTCCGCCAGCTGGAATGCATCTCGGCTCACCGCAACCTCCGCCTCCCGGGTTCAAGTGATTCTTCTGCCTCAACCTGCCGAGTAGCTGGGACTACAGGCGCACACTGCCACACTCCGCTAATTTTTTGTATTTTAGTAGAGCCAGGGTTTCACTGTGTTGCCCAGGCTGGTCTGGAACTCCTGAGCTCAGGCAATCCGCCTGCCTCAACCTCCCAAACTGCTTGGATTACAGGTTTGAGCCACTGCAACCGACCTGGGCTTTTGCATTTCAAACAAACACAGGGCCACCTGGGTCCGTGATGCCACGGGTCCTGTGGCTTCCACCCAGAAGCAAACTCAGTGCAAGAGGACCATTATCTACATCCCCCTGATCTCATCCCCAACCAATCTGCAGCACCCACACACTAGCCCCCCAACCCCCAGACTACCTTTGAAAAGCTCCCAGACAGGTGCAGTGGCTCATGCCTATAATCTTAGCACTTCGGGAGGCCAAGGCAGGTGACTTGCTGGAGGTCAGGAGTTCGAGACCAGCCTGACCAGCATGGTGAAAACCTGGCTCTACTAAAAATACTAAACTTAGCCAGGTGTGGTGGCGTGCACCTGTAATCCCAGCTACTCCAGAGGCTGAGACAGGAGAATCACTTGAGCCCCGGAGGAGGAGATCGAGCGGCTGCACTCCAGCCTGGGTGACAGAGCAAGACTGAGTCTCAAAAAAAAAAACTGTCAAGAAGGGGCTGGGAGCGGTGGCTCATGCCTGTAATCCCAGCACTTTGGGAGCCCAAAGCGGAAGGATCGCTTGAGGCCAGGAGTTGGAGACCAGGGTAGGCAACATAGTGAGACCCCTGTCTCTCTCTCTTTTTTTTTTTTAAACAAAGTCTTACTCTGTCACTCCAGCTGGAGTGCGGTGGCACCATCTCAGCTCACTGCAGCCTCCACCTCCCTCATTTTTGTAAAATGAAATGAAAAAAAAATCCCTAATTTTTGTGTTTTTAGTAGAGACGGGGTTTCAACATGTTGGCCAGAATGGTCTCAATCTCTTGACCTCGAGATCCACCTGCCTCTGCCTCCCAAAATGCTAGGATTACAGGCGTGTGCCACCACACCCAGCTAATTTTTGTATTTTTAGTAGAGACGGGGTTTCACCATGTTGGTGAGGCTGGTCTCCAACTCCTGACCTCGTGATCCGCCCACCTCAGCCTCCCAAAGTGCTGAGATTACAGACGTGAGCCACTGTGCCCGGCTGATCTCATGTTAAGGGTTCTTATCACAGCTAAAAGAAAAAAAAAAGAAGAAAGGAGAAGAAGAAGAAGAAGAAGAAGAAGAAGGAGAAGAATTCATTGAAATGTGCAGCCTAAAAACTGCTCCTGGCACATTTTCTTTTCTTTTTTTTTTGAGATGAAGTCTCCGTCTGTCGGAGGCTGGAGTGCAATGGTGAGAGCTCAGCTCACTGCAACCTCCTCCTCCCAGGTTCAAGCGATTCTCCTGCCTCAGCCTCCCAAGTAGCTGGGAGTACAGGCACATACCACCATGCCTGGCTAATTTTTTTTGTATTTTTAGTAGAGACAGGATTTCACCGTGTTGACCAGGATAGGTCTTGATCTCTTGACCTCGCTATCCACCCGCCTCGGCCTCCCAAACTGCTGAGATTACAGGCATGAGCCACCGCGCCCAGCCTGGCAAATTTCATTCATCCTTTCTCTTCCCTCCATCCCTCACTTTCTGAGTCTTTCTAGAATAGAGCTGGGCTTCCGAAGCTGACAGCTGTTTGTGATCTTCAAGACCTCAGACAGCTTTTCTAAATATTTCTTGCCTTCGTTTTCTCAAGGAACATGAAAAATAGGTAGGATCCCGGCAATCCCTACTGTGGAGGAAAGTTTAGAGGACCTCGTAAGTAAATACAGGGTCAAGCATGGTGGCTCATGCCTGAAATCCCAGCACTTTGGGGCCATGGTAACGGGAAGATTGCTTAAGCCCATGGGGTTGAGACCAGCCTGGGCAACATCGTGAGACCACCATCTCTACAAAAAATATGAAAATCTCATCAGGCATGATGGCGTATGCCTGTAGCCTGCAGTGAGCTATGATTGTGCCACTGCACTCCAGCCAGGGTGACAGAGTGAGACCCTGACTCAAACAGAAAAAACAAAAAGCAAAGAAATACAGATATAGACATACATATGTTGGTTCTAAAACATGAAAAAGGCCGGGTGCGGTGGCTCACGCCTGTAATCCCAGCACTCTGGGAGGCCAATGTGGGCGGATCAAGAGGTCAGGAGTTCAAGACCAGCCTGGCCAACACAGCGAAACCCCATCTCTACTAAAAATACAAAAAAAAAAAAAAAAAATCTAGCTGGGTGTGCTGGCGGGTATCTGTGTAGTCCCAGCTACTTGGGAGGTGGAGGCAGTAGAATCACTTGAACCCAGGAGGCAGAGATTGCAGTGAGCCAAGACTGTGCCACTTCACTCCAGCCCGGGTGACAGTGCAAAGACCCCATCACAAAAAAGAAAAGGAAAGAAAAGAAAAAAGCTGTAAAACTCAAATGTTTAGCTTTTATTTATTTTATTTCTTTATGTATTTATTTTTGAGAGGGAGTTTTTCGCTCTTGTTGCCCAGGCTGGAGTGCAATGGTGCAATCTCGGCTCATTGTAACCTCCGCCTCCTGGGTTCAAGCAATTCTCCTGCCTCAGCCTCCTGAGTAGCTGAGATTACAGGCGTGCACCACCCAGCCCGGCTATCTTGTAGTCTTAGTAGAGATGGGGTTTCTCTATGTTGGTCAGGCTGGCCTCGAACTGCCAACCTCAAGTGATCTGCCAGCCTCAGCCTCCCAAAGTGCTGAGATTAGAGGTGTGAGCCACTGTGCCCGGCCAAGTTTTTAGTCTCATTTACATGTTTACAAAATTAATACTGCTGGCCAGGCACAGTGGCTCACGCCTGTAATCTCAGCTCTTTGGGAGGCTGAGGCTGGGGGATCACCTGAGGTCAGGAGTTCAAGACCAGCCTGGCCAGCAGGGCAAACCCCATCTCTACTTTAAAAATTCAAAAATTAGCCGAGCATGGTGGTGCACACCTGGAGTCCCAGCTACTCGAGAGACTGAGGCAGGAGAATCTCTTGAACCCAGGAGGCGGAGGTTACAATGAGCCGAGATTGCACCATTGTACTCCAGCCTGGGCAACAGTCTGGGCATGGTGGCTCAAGCCTGTAATCCCAGCACTTTGGGAGGCCGAAGCAGATGGATCATGAGGTCAGGAGTTTGACACCAGCCTGACCAAGACGGTGAAACCCTGTCTCTACTGAAAATACAAAAATTAGCCAGATGCAGTGGAAGACGCCTGTAATCCCAGGTACTCCGGGGAGGCTGAGGCAGGAGAATCACTTGAACCCAAGGGGCGGAGACTGCAGTGAGCTGAAATTGCGCCATTGCACTCCAGCTTGGGCAACAAGAGTGAAACTCTGTCTCAAAAATAAATAAATTAATTAATACGCCAGTGTAAAACTGATGAATTTGGTGCTTTTCATGTGCCGTTGATACTTAACTGGAAATGCAGTTGGATTCTTATTAATAATATGCCTCGTGTGATGGGAGAAGGCAGCCAATCACAGCTGAGGCTTCTAAGCGGTGATTCTCAGGTGCAGCAATCGTAATTAGCTGGGACTCTAAAGAACTCCAGTATCTGAGCAGCCTGAATCTGACCAATCAACCAGAATCTCTGGGTGGTCGTGCTTTGAAATGAGGCCCCAGATAGGTAAGTTTAACAGGCAGCCAAGATTGAGAACCACAGGTGTAGATGGGGAAGCTCAGGTGAGGAGGCAGCCCCCCCCCCCCCCGCCTCTCAGGATTCCTGGTGGGTATGGGAAGGGCCAGCAATGGTCAGGCCCTGAGGACCAACAGGTGTAGATGGGGAAGCTCAGGTGAGGAGGCAGCCCCCCCCTCCCCCGCCTCTCAGGATTCCTGGTGGGTACAGGAAGTGCCAGCAATGGTCAGGCCCTGAGGACCAATCACAGGTTGGGGCTGAAAGAGAAAACCTTTTTATTAGCGCTTTCGCAGCCTCCGGGGCTCGGATCCGGGGAGTAGGGCCAGGCCTTGGGAGGTGAGTAGCTGCCAGGCAGCTCTGCAGCTTCATTTCTGTGTTTCTCCATTCCACAGTTAGTCCTTGTCTCTATGATGAAATTCCTCCTTTTTTTTTTTTTTGAGACAGTCTCGCTCTGTCGCCCAGACTGGAGTGCAGTGGTGCAATCACATTCAAGCTTGAACACCTCCCAGGTTCAAGGGAGTTTCATGCCTCAGCCTCCTGAGTAGCTGGGACTATAGGCATGAGCCACCACACATGGCAAACATTGAATAGCTTTTCTTCTCTTGCTGGAAGCTCAATTCGCCATCGTCTTTCCCCCCCACTCCTTTTCTGAGGGTTTTACTGTCGTCCAGGCTGGAGTGCCATGGCACAATTTTGGCTCACTGCAGCCTGGACCTCCCAGGCTCAATCAAGCAATCCTCCCACCTCTACCTCTGCAGTATCTGGGACCATGGGAGTGTGCTACCGCATCTGTTTTGGCTAAAAGTAATAATGTTACTTATTTGTAGAGACTCACTATATGTAGGGTCTTAGTATGTTGCCCAAGCTGGTTTCTTTTTTCTTTTTTTCTTTTTTTTTTTGAGACAGAGTTTTGCTCTTGTTGCCCAGGCTGGAATGCAATGGCATGATCTCAGCTCACCGCCACCTCCGCCTTTTGGGTTCAAGGGATTCTCCTGCCTCAGCCTAGCTGGAATTACAGGCATGCACCACCACGCCTGGCTAATTTTGTATTTTTAGTAGAGATGGGATTTCTCCACGTTGGTCAGGCTGGTCTCAAACTCCTGATCTCAGGTGATCTGCCTGCCTCAGCCTCCCAAAGTGCTGAGATTACAGTGAGGAGCCACCTCACCCAGGCTAAAACTTTTCCTCTGTTAGAAGGTCAGTGGTTTGGGCAAGGTGGCTCACGCCTACCACTTTTTTTTTTTTTTTTTTTTGAGACGGACTCTCACTCTGTCACCCAGGCTGGAGTACAGTGGTATGATCTTGGCTTACTGCAACCTCCACCTGGCAGGTTCAAGCAATTCTCCTGCCTCAGCCTCCCGACTAGCTGGAACATCTCAGCACTTTGGAAGGCCAAGGTGGGCGGATCACCTGAGGTCGGGAGTTCAAGACCAGCCTGACCAACATGGAAAAACCCCAACTCTACTAAAAATAGAAAATTAGCCAGGTGTGGTGGCGCATGGCTGTAATCCCAGCTACTCGGGAGGCTGAGGCAGGAAAATCGCTTGAACCCAGGAGGCGGAGGTTGCACTGGCACAATCTCGTCTCACTGCAACCCCTGCCTCCTGAGTTCAAGCGATTTTCCTGCGTAAGGCTCCCGAGTAGCTGTGACTACAGGCGCACACCACAGCGCTTGGCCACCTTTTGTGTATTTTTAAAATAGAGATGCGGGTTCACCATGTTGGCCAGGCTGGTCTTGAACTCCTGACCCCAAGTGATCTGCCTGCTTCGGCCTCCCAAAGCGCTGGGATTCCAGGTATGAGCCACCGCAACTGGCCTCAAGCCTCTTATAAACTTGCCATTTTACTTCCATTTAAGCAAACTCCATTCACTAGCTCCTTGTTTTCCACTTATTCTGTGTGAATCCAACCCACCTGGGGAGTGGCCAGAGCCAAAGAGAGTGGTTAAGTAATAAACGGTGTTGGCCAGGTGCGGTGGCTCACACCTGTGATCCCAACACCATGTGGGCTGAGGTGGGCAGATGGCTTGAGGTCAGGGGTTCGAGACCAGGCTGACCAATATTTAAAAAAAAACCATCTGTACTGAAAATACAGAAATCAGCCAAGCATTGTAGCTGACACCTGCAATCCTAGCTACTCAAGAAGCTGAGGCAAGAGAATCGCTTGAACCCGGGAAGCAGAGGTTTCAGTAAGCTGACATTGTGCTACTGTGAGTGACAGTGAGACTTAAAAAAATAAAAATTATTTGTAATGCAATCTGTGTAAAGAACCAGGTGTTAACTTTTTGTCCAGTACCACTGCTGTGTGTACTTGATGTGCTAGTCCTTTTTTTTTTTAATTGAAATTATGTTATCTGTTAATTTATAAAGGCCAGGCACGGTAACGCATGCCTGTAATCCCAGCAGTTTGGGGTGCCAAGGCGGGCAGATAACTTCAGGTCAGGAGTTCAAGACCAACCTGGCCAACTTGGTGAAACCACATCTCTACTAAAACTACAAAATTAAGTGGCCGGGCATGGTGGCTCACTCCTGTAATCACAACACTTTGGAAGCCCGAAGTGGGTGGATCACCTGAGGTCAGGAGTTCAAGACCAGTCTGACCAACATGGAGAAACCCTGTCTCTACTAAAAATGCAAAAAATGATCCAGGTGTGGTGGCAGGCACCTGTAATCCCAGTTACTCGGGAGGCCAGGGCGGGAGAATCACTTGAACCTGGGAGACAGAGGTTGCAATGAGCCAAGATGGTGCCATTGCACTCCAGCCTGTGCAATCAGAGCAAAACTCCATCTCAAAATACATAAATAAATAATAAAACAAAATGAGGAGCCGGGTGTGGTGGGCACACACCTGTAATCTCACCTACTGAGGAGGCTGAGGCAGGAGAATGGCTTCAACCCGGGAGGCAGAGGTTGCAGTGAGCCAAGATCATGCCGTTGCACTCCAGCCTGGGCAACAAAGTGAGGCTCAGTCTCAAAAATAAAATAAATTAAAATGAGATGAGGTCCTGCTCTGTTGCCTACATGGGAGTACAGTGGCACAATCAAGGCTCACTGCAATTTTAACCTCCCAGGTTCAAGCGATCCTCCCACCTCAGCCTCCTAATACCTGGGACTATAGCTGCACACCACCCCCGACTGCAAACTTATTTTTTGTGGAGATGGGGGTCTCACTATGTTGCCCAGGCTGGGAATTTGTTCTTGAAGAAGCAGGGTAGATGGTGAGTGTATGCTTGTTCATGGCAGAGGGGACTGGCTGTGAGACAGGAGTGCTGACTCGCCATCCCTTTCCAGTCCTCCCTTCATTCTCACCGGAGCTCCCACGTGGGACGAGATGGTGTCTTCTGTGCAGCTGGACTTCAACCTGCAGGCTCTTCTGGAGCAGCTCAGCCAGGATGAGTTGAGCCAGTTCAAGTCTCTGATCAGGACCATCACCCTGGGAAATGAACTACAGAAGATCCCCCAGACGGAGGTAGACGAGGCCGATGGGAAGCAACTGGCAGAAATCCTCACCAGCCGTTGCCCCAGCTACTGGATGGAGATGGCCACCATCCAGGTCTTTGAAAAGATGCACCGAGCGGATCTGTCTGAGAGAGTGAAGGACGAACTCAGAGGTGAGCGGAACTCGGTCCACACTGTGTCTCAGGGGAAAGCAGAAGTCCTCTCCAGGATGTCAGAAATTCAGAAATGGCATTGAGGCTTGGAGAGAGCCTGCCTGTCCTGAACACAGGTGCCAGATCTTCATAAACTCTGGTGTCTGTCCCGGTCCTTATTATCTACCTATTTCTTTTTGTTTTGTTTTGTTTTGTTTTGTTTTGAGACAGAGTCTTGCTCTGTTGCCCAGGCTGGAGTGCAGTGGCACCATCTGGGCTCACTGTGACCTCCGCCCCTGGGTTCAAGCAATTCTCCTGTCTCCACCTCCCGAGTAGCTGGGATTACAGGCCTGCGGTACCACGCCTGGCTAATTTTTAATTTTTTTTATTTTTAGTCGAGACGGCGTTTCACGATGTTGGCCAGGCTGGTCTCAAACTCTTGACCTCAAGTGATCCACCTGCCTTGGCCTCCCAAAGTGCTGGAATCACAGGCATGAGCCACCACACCTGGCCTTTTCTATCTATTTCTTTCTTTTTTTTTTTTTTTTTTTTAAGATGGGGTTTCACCCTGATGGCCAGGCTGGTCTTGAACTCCTGACCTCAAGTGATCCACCCACCTCGGCCTCCCAAAGTGCTAGGATTACAGGCGTGAGCCACCGCGCCCAGCCCTTTTCTACCTATTTCTGTGCCTTTCAGGTATTGTACAGTTGGCCTGACGTATCCATGGATTTAATCCCAGATCAAAAATATTGTGGGAAAAAAGAAAAATAATACAATAAAATAATGCACACGAACTATGGTTATTTCACTTTTTTGAAAGAGGGTCTCACTCTGGCACCCAGGCTGGAGCGCAGTGGCGCAATCTCAGCTCACTGCAACGTCTGCCCCCCAGGTTCAAGCGATCCTCCCACCTCAGCCTCCCAAGTAGCTGGGTTCACAGACGTGTCACCACACCCCGAAATTTCTTAGTTTTTATTTTTTGACACGGAGTCTCTCTGTTGCCCACACTGAATGCAGTGGTGCAATCTCAGCTCACTGCAACCTCTGATTCCTGGGTTCAAGCGATTCTCCTGCCTCAGCCTCCTGAGTAGCTGGGATTGCAGGCACCCGCCACCAGAACCTGCTAATTTTGGGGGGCGTTTTGCTGTTGTTTTTATTTTTTGTTTTGAGACGGAGCCTTGCTCTGTCGCCCAGGCTGGAGTGCAGTGGCACAGTCTCGGCTCACTGCAACCTGTGACTCCTGGGTTCAAGCAGTTTTCCTGCCTCGGCCTCTTGAGTAGCTGGGATTACAGGCTCATGCCAACATGACCAGCTAATTTTTCAAATTTTTAGTAGAGGTAGGGTTTCACCATGTTACCCAGGATGATCTCAATCTCCTGACCTCATGATCCGCCCACCTCGGCCTCCCAAAGTGGTGGGATTAACAGGCATGTGCCACCTTGCCCAGCCCTAATTTTTGTATTTTTAGATAAGATTTCCTTAAGGTTGAAGAGTATTTCATGGTGTAAATGATACCAAGTTTCCCTTTTGAGGCTTGGGGTCCCAAGAATCTCGTAACCCAGGAAGGTGTGAGCCACTGCACCCAGCCATATTTTTCTTTAAAAATTGCCAGTTTTAGGGGCCAGGCACAGTGGCTCATGCCTGTAATCCCAGCACTTTGGGAGGCCGAGGTGGGCAGATCATGAGGTCTGGAGATCAAGACCATCCTGGCTAACACTGTGAAATGCCATCTCTACTAAAAATACACAAAATTAGCCAGGCATGGTGGTGGGCACCTGTAATGCCAGCTACTTGGGAGGCTGAGGCAGATGAATTGCTTGAACCCGGGAGGCGGAGGCTGCAGTGAGCTGAGGTCATGTAACTGCACACCAGCCTGAGTGACAGAGCAAGACTCCATCTCAAAAAAAAAATTACCCTTTTTATTCCAGCTAGAGATCACTGCTTAGCATAATGTTTCCTGTCTTTAATGGACAAGTTAGGGTTTTTAACTCTAGCTGGCGTCCAGAGGTCACAAATTGGAATTTAACAGGAGGAAACCCAGAGAGCTGTGCACTTACGAGGGTCTGGCCTCTTGAAAAGATGCAGATTTTCCTTCCGTGCTGATAGCGCTCACACAAACATAGTGAATGTTCCTAAAACTCACCAGACTTTCTGTAAGCAGTGTGGCAGGCACCAGCCCCACAGAGTGACACCGTACCAGAAGGGCAGCGATTCTCTATGCCCAGGGAAAGCGGCATTACGGCAGGCAGCAGCGTGGCTGTGGTGGGCAGACTAAGCCGATTTTCCGAAAAAAGGCTAAAAATACAGAGTGCACTAAGGCTTGGCTGCTTGGAGCCCCGCTGCAGATCTAAGAGAATGCTGGCTGTTAAAAGATGTGAGCATTTTCAACTGGGAGCAGGTAAGAAGAGAAAGGGCCACATGATCCCGTTCTAAGTGTCATCTTTTCTTTTACGAGGAAGACAATAAAATCTCACGTTTCTGTTAAAAATATAAATTTCACCCCCTTTTTCTTTTTCAGAAGCAGCTTTGAGATCATTTAATAAAAACAAGCCTCTATCATTAGGTAAGTTACCTCACTGACAACTTTTATTCTTCATGTGAGGTTTGGGGACTTGGGTCTGTGTTTCAAGAAAGATACCGTGGCCGAGTGTGGCGGCTCACGCCTGTAATCCCAGCACTTTGGGAGGCCGAGGCGGGTGGTTCACCTGAGGTCAGGAGTTTGAGACCACCCTGGCCAACATGACAAAACCCTGTATCTACTAAAAATACAAAATTAAGGCCAGGCACGGTGGCTCACACCTGTAATCCCAGCACTTTGGGAGGCCAAGAGGGGGCGGATCACAAGGTCAGGAGTTCAAGACCAGCCTGGCCAACATGGTGAAACACCATCTCTACTAAAAATACAAAAATTAGCTGGGCATGGTGGCGTGTGGCTGTAATCCCAGCTACTCAGGAGGCTGAAGCAGGAGAACTGCTTGAACCTGGGAGGCAGAGTTTGCAGTGAGCTGAGATCATGCCACCAGACTCCAGCCTGGGCAACAGAGCGAGACTACATCTCACAAAAAAAAAAAAAATACAAAATTAGCCAGGCATGGTAGCACATGCCTGTAATCCCGGCTACTAGGGGAGCCAATACAGGAGAATCACTTGAACCTGGGAGGCAGAGGCTGCAGTGAGCTGAGATCATGCCACTGCACTCTAGCCTGGGCAACAGAGCGAGACTCCATCTCAAAAACAAAACAAAAAAAAGAAACAAACAAGCAATACTCTGCTGAGTACTAAGAATGTAAAGAAATCCCAGAGTTCTCATCCCTGCTCCCAGGGAGGAGCTGGTTCCACAGGTGGGTAGCAGTAAGACCTGGGAAGCTGAAACACGGTAGTATTTGTTGGAAACTGGTACATATATACCGAGTGGGGAAGGATAAGCTTGGCCTTTGAATGTGGATAAGCTAGAGACTTTTTTGAGATGGAGTCTGGCTCTGTTGCCGAGGCTGGAGTGCAGTGGCATGATCTTGGTTCACTGTAACTGCTGCTTCCTGGGTTCAAGCAATTCTCCTGCCTCAACCTCCCGAGTAGCTGGGATTACAGGCACCTGCCACCACGCCCAGGTAAGTTTTTGTAGTTTTGGTAGAGAAGGTTTCACCATGTTGGCCAGGCTGGTCTCAAACTCCTGAACTCAAGTAATCTGCCCTCCTCAGCCTCCCAAAATGCTGGGATTACAGGCATGAGCCACCATGCCTGGCTGTTTTTTTAATTTTTTTGAGATGGGGTTTCACTACGTTGACCAGGATAGTCTCAATCTCCTGACCTTGTGATCCATCCACCTCAGCCTCCCAAAGTGCTGGGATTACAGGCATGAGCCACTGCGCCCAGCTTTTTTTTTTTTTTTTTTTTTTTGAAACAGGGTTTCACTGTGTCACAGGCTGGAGTGCAGTGGGGCAATCATGGCTCACTGCAGCCTTGACCTCCCAGGCTAAGGCGATCCTCCTGCCTCAGCCACCTGAGTAGCTGGAACCACAGGCGCTTGCCACTACACATGGCTAATTTTTTTTTTTTTTTTTTTTTTTTTTTTACTTTTTATGGAGATAGGGTCTTGCTATATTGCCCAAGCGAGTCTCAAATTTCTGAGCTCAATCAGCCCTCACGCCTCAGCCTCCTGAAGTGCTCGGGTCTGGGTGTGAGCCATGACACCTGGCCCTTACCAACTACTTATGTCCTGAACACTTTTTTTTTGTCTTTGAGACAGGGTGTCTCTCTGTTACCCTGGCTTGATTGCAGTGGCAGAATCATGGTTCATTACAGCCTCAACCTCCCAGGCTCCAGTGATCCTCTTCCCTCAGCCTCCTGAGTAGCTGGGACTACAGTTGTGCACTGCCATACCTGACTAATACTTGTATTTTTGGTAGAGACAGTTTAACCATGTTGCCAGATATGGTGTCAAACTCCTGGTCTAAAGCCATCCTCCCACCTTGACCTCCCAAAGGGCTCGGATTGCAGACATGATCCACCACACCTGGCCATGAAGACCCTTTTTGAGACAGAGTCTTGCTCTGTTGCCCAGGCTGGAGTGCATTGGTGCAATCTCACTGCAGCCTCTGCCTCCTGAGTTCAAGTTTCTCCTGCCTCAGCCTCCCGAGTGGCTGGGATTACAGGCACCCACCACCACGTCCAGCTAATTTTTGTATTTTTAGTAGAGACGGGGTTTCACCATGTTGGGCAGGCTGGTCTTGAACTCCTGACCTCATGATTGCTAACAGCCTCCCAAAGGCTGGGATTGCAGGCAGGAGCCATGCGCCTGGCCCATTTTAATTTTACCTACCTCATCACAAACTGGGGAGTTAGACCGGTGGTGACTCATGCCTGTAATCCCAGCATTTTGGGAGGCTGAGGTGGGCAAATCACCTGAGGTCAGGAGTTCAAGACCAGCCTGACCAACACGGATGAAACTCCTTCTCTACTAAAAATACAAAATTAGCCGGGCGTGGTGACACATGCCTGTAATCCCAGCTATTTGGGAGGCTGAGGCAGGAGAATCACTTGAAGCCGGGAGGCAGAGGTTGCGTTGAGCCGAGATCACACCACTGCACCCCAGCCTGGGCAACAAGAGCAAAACTCCATCTCAAGAAAAGAAAAGAAGAAAAAACTAGGGAATTAAAAAAAGAGAAGAAAAGGAAGTAGGGAGTTAATCCTCAAAGCCTTTCCAGTGACCTTATGCATGAGTCCTGTGTGTGTGTTTTTCACACCATGTGTTCTGAACTACTTAGGAGTTCTCTCACCAGAAAGGCATGTAAACCTGGGATCATGGCCTAACGTTCTTTATTTTTCTTTTGAGACAGAGTCTTGCTCTGTTACCCAGGCTGAAGTGCAGTGGCGTGATCTTGGTTCACTGCAACTTCTGCCTCCTGGGTTCACACAATTCTCCTGCCTCAGCCTCCCCAGTAGCTGGGATTACAGGTGCCTGCCACCACACCTGGCTAATTTTTGTATTTTTATTAGAGATGAGGTTTCTGTATGTTGGCCAGGCTGATCTCAAACTCCTGATCTCATGATCCACCCGCCTCGGCCTCCCAAAGTGCTGGGATTACAGGCGTGAGCCACTGCGTCCGGCCTGGTCACATGCTTTCATTTTTATATCCAGTACCTTGTCAACATCCTCTGTCCTGATCTAGTAAATTAGCTAATCGAGGTGTAACTGTTGAGACTCAGTGGTTGCACTTGAGCCAACGTGGAGCCCCACTGCCAGCACAGCCACAGGCCTGTAGTGTCCCCTGTTTTTTTCAGAGACAATACGGAAAGGAGAAGCAAAGCCTGTAGACCTGGATGAAATGCTGGTGCGCTTCGAGGCAGACGCACAAGGTGGGTGTTCGGACATCTGGCGTCGGAGTCCGCCGAGGGAAGCTGCCCCCTCCTGCTGCTTTCTCCTGTTCCTCTGGAGAACCCTATCCGTCCCCAATCTCATTTTCTCCACTATTTTTAATTTGCCCACTGTCTGCTGGAGAATGCCAACCTCCCTTCCAGAAGAATAGAGGAAAGAACAAACATTGCAGAGAATTGAAACTCTGCACAAAGTTAGGAACACATTGCAGAGAAGTTTTTGTTTGTTTTTCTTTTTTTTAGAGACCCACACCACCACACCTGGCTAATTTTTGCATTTTTAGTAGAGATGGAGTTTCTCCATGTTGGCCAGGCTGGTCTCGAACTCCTGAGCTCAAGTGATTTGCCCACCTCAGCCTCCCAAAGTGCTGGGATTACAGCCAGTGCACCCAGTCAGAAGATGTATCTGTAGCTTATTTGCTCTATCTGTTTCCCTCTGGGTCCTGTCAGCTGACTCCTCTTCCCTGTTTAGGACTCCACAGGAAATTCACCTGTTTTTGTGTCAAGCTCACATGAGTTTGTGCTTTGCAGCGTTTACAGAAACAGAGGAAGATGTCAGCAGCCTGAGAGAAGCTGAAGCCTTGAAAAAAGAAATGCCAGGTCTGTATCCCGACTTCCTGGGGTGAGCAGCTTGGGGTCAGGTTTCTCTTTATAAACTTCAAGTCCTCTTTTTTCTTTATTATTTTTTTTATTTTTGAGATGGAGTCTCGCTCTGTCACCCAGGCTGGAGTGCAGTGGCGTGATCTCAGCTCACTGCAACCTCCGCCTCCTGGGTTCAAGGAATTCTCTGCCTCAGCCTCCCAAGGAGCTGGGATTACAGATGCACACCGCCACGCCCAGCTAATTTTTGTATTTTTAGTAGAGATGGGGTTTTGCCATGTTGGCCAGGCTGGTCTTGAACTCCTGACCCGTGATCTGCCCACCTCGGCCTCCCAAAGTGCTGGGATTACAGGCGTGAGCCGCCGTGCGTGGCCTCAAATCCTCTTTTAACTCTCCCGTGTAACAGAAAGGATTTCGTTTTGTTTTTCGCTGTGGAAAACCGATTGCATCTCATCTATCCCTTCCCTCCCCACTGAAGGGAAAGAGGACAGGAGTATACTGAAGATGAAGTTCCAGCAAATGTGGGAGGCCTGGCCTGGAGACAGCAAAGAGGTCCAAGCTGTGGCTCGGAGATACACGACGCTGATCCCGTTCAGCAACCCCAGGATGCTTCCTGGGCCGTTCTCACACACGGTGGTGATGCACGGCCCTGCCGGCCTTGGGAAAACCACGCTGGCCAAGAAATTAATGTTGGACTGGACAGAGGACAACCTCAGCCACAAATTCAAATACGCTTTCTACCTCAGCTGCAAAAAGCTCAGCCGCCTGGGCCTGTGCAGTTTTGCAGAGCTGGTCTTCAGGGACTGGCCGGAATTGCAGGATGACATTCCAAACATCCTAGCCGAAGCGCAGAAAATCCTGTTCGTGGTCGACGGCCTCGATGAGCTGGGAGCCCCCCCCGGGGCGCTGATCCACGACATCTGTGGGGACTGGCTGAAGCCGAAGCCGGTGCCGGTCCTCCTGGGGAGTTTGCTGAAGAGGAAGATGCTACCCAAGGCCGCCCTGCTGGTCACCACGCGGTCCTGGGCCCTGAGGGACTTCCGGCCCCTGATGGAGCAGCCCATCTACATAAGGGTGGAGGGCTTCCTGGAGGAGGACAGGAGGGCCTATTTCCTGAGACACTTTGGAGAGGAGGACCAAGCCACGCGTGCCTTTGAGCTGATGAGAAGCAACCAGGCCCTGTTCCAGCTGGGCTCGGCGCCCGCGGTGTGCTGGATGGTGTGCACGAGTCTGAAGCTGCAGATGGAGAATGGGGAGGACCCGGCCCCCACCTGCCACACCCGCACGGGGCTGTTCCTGCACTTTCTCTGCAGCCGCTTCCCGAAGGGGGCACGGCTCGGGGGCACGCTGCGGGCGCTGAGCCTCCTGGCCGCGCAGGGCCTGTGGGCGCAGATGTCCGTGTTCCACGGAGAGGACCTGGAGCGCTTCGGGGTGCGGGAGTCCGACCTCCGCCCGTTCCTGGACGGAGGCATCCTCCGCCGGGACAGAGACTCTAAAGACTGCTACTCCTTCCTCCACCTCAGCCTCCAGCAGTTTTTCACCGCGCTGTTCTACGCCCTGGAGAAGGAGGAGAAGGAGGAGGAGGACAGGGACGGCCACGCCTGGGACATT
>PVKV010024153.1:0-31948 GCA_004027835.1 Alouatta palliata | reverse complement strand
GGGAAAAAGGGGAGGGACAGCAGGGGGTGGGGAGTTGGGGAGGGATAGCATGGGGAGAAATAACAGATACAGGTGATGGGGAGGAAGGCAGCAAATCACACTGCCATGTGTGTACCTATGTAACAATCTTGCATGTTCTTCACATGTACCCCCAAACCTAAAATGCAATAAAAAGTATATATATAAAAAAAAAAAAAAAGTTGTTACTTTTTATATAAATGTGTGGTCTTTGCCCTCTAGACAAATAATCTGTGGATAGTGATAACCAGTGTAGAGAAGTCCCAAGAATGATGTGGAAGAGTTGGATGCTTTGTCATCGCTGTTGAGACAGAGCCCTTGTGAGTTTGTTCTTTGTGACAGATTAACTCACTTGGGAAGAATGGGTCTAAGGTCCAGTTAGTCAGTTTGTTATGCAAGAAAAAATTTCAGTCTTCATGATACTATGTTTGGAAATTTATTCAGTTGTAAAACATTAATCCAGTAATATTTTTTAAATTGGAGTATCCTATTGTGATTGTCACTTCATGTTTCATCTCCTTATTTGCCTGGACTTGTAAATTTCATTGATCTGTTTTGCCACTCTTTTTTTTAAAATCAAAAGATCTGCGAGAGAGATAGACTCTAGAAGTGGGTGTGAGGTGGTCATGCTTATTTGTAGTGTGTGTTATCTTAGTGATTCTTCAGATTTTAATTGGCTTCTTGTTACCATCTGGACACTTGTGTAACAGATTACTGGAACCTTTTCTAGAGCAACAGGATCAGAATTTTAAAAATCTGACTCAGAGTCTGTTTTAACAAATGCCCCAGGTAATTCTCTTGCATAGCCAGGCAAATTAAAATTTTATTAATCTTTTTTATTCATATATTTTTGCTTGTTTTGAAATTGCTCCACTGGGCTTTTTTATTCTCCTTTTCAAGTATATAAGAAAAAATTAGAATGATATTTGTTCATAAACTATCTCTAATTGATATTTTTAGCTTTTGATGCCCTTTTTGTATATTTTTATCAGATTCATCTGTAATTCCTGGTTCTTGTGAATTTTAACAGTAAAAGATATATATACTTGTATTTTTATGTTTTGCTGCCCAGAAGATGTCAAGGTTTATTATGCTTTCATTTATCTGTTCTATCTTTGTTTCAATGACCAATTTAAGTTACACCCTTCTCCCAACCCGCAAGCTGCCCACTTGATTAAATTTTTTTGTTTTCCAATGTTTGATTTTGCCTGACATCTTCCATAGAAATGTGTTCTCACATCTGTGAGTAAATAGGTAATAACTAGAAATAGTAAATTTGACTTCTGAAAGTATAGGTTTATCTCTATTACATTTACCTCTGCAAATGAAGTTCTCATGAAGAAAGTGATTTTAGTGTCTGTAAGCTATGTTACTTCCATTGTAAATTTTTTTTTGATGTTTTATTACTTTAGTTGGGGAAGAGAAGGCTATGAGTCAGGTAATGGAATTGCTATTATCCATGAAAAGATTTTTCAGCGTGTTAGATGAGGGATGTAATTTAGAACATCTGTTTCTCAAAGTTAGTTTTAGTTAGTTTTGTAGAAAATTCATTCTTTAATGCCAGTTAGCAAAAGGAAAAACTGATTAAATTGCAGTAATAGACTGACTTAGATGGGTGCATAAAGTTGCTTCATACTGGTTACACTGTGGTGTTAAAGAAAACTTTCAACTCAGTTATATTTTTTAAAAGAACAATTATAATTTTCTATTGTAGGAATCTCATGCAGCCCAACTACAGATTCTTATGGAATTCCTCAAGGTTGCAAGAAGAAATAAGAGAGAGGTATATTATTTTGTGTGTTTTACATAATGTTTTATTTACAATTGTTAACTGTTCCCATTTTGTAAAAAGCATTTCAGGCTAAAAAAATTTCTTTAAATATTTTTAAAAGCATTTGAATTTTTAGGAGGTTTCCTGAAGCTTTCTTACTTTAACTTCTTTTTTTTTTTTAACAACTTGATATTTAAAAAATCATTTTGTGGAGATGTGCTGAAAAGTTATCACTAAGATTGATTACAATAACTTACCTAAAAGCTATAAAGAGTTAAAAATAGAATTATTAAATAACAGTACCCTTCACCATGAAAAGAAAAGAAAACTTAGGAAAATATAGATTATAAGGCCTTAAGTAGGACATAGTTTTTTTTCTTATGGTAAAAATGCATGTGGACAAAAACAAGTAAAAAGATAGCTACCTATTTAGAACTTGGGAAGTCTAACTCATGGAGGATAATTAAAAGGCAATTTTGTATCAACAGTTTTATAGCAAGCATGTTCTAATTTAACATTTATAAAATTTCTCAGTCATTTCACATGTATACAGAATGTGGGAAAATTAAATAGTCAAAATCCTGTGTTCTGGATAGCATGGTAAAATTTGAAAACTTTTAAAAAAAATTTCTAACTGGCTGGAACCTGGTATGTTTACATTAAGAATTGTCTAATTATGATACTTTTTACTCATTTAAAAATGTGTAAATTGTCCATTATGTGCTGTGTTCTGGGCTATCTTTATTCTTTTTGAAAATAAATAGAGATGTTTTACTGGATGATGAAATATTCTTTATATTGTTTGTGACTATATTTTTCTTATTCTCAACTGTTGCTAATTTACTTGTGATTTAAATATGCCTGCTAACAAACATTATCTATTATAAATTTAAGATTTACTTCATCTCTTAGGTTTTTTTTGTTGTTGTTTTGGGGTGGGAAAGATGATGTCCAGTCATTCATTTGTTCAAATGTCTAGTGGCACAATATAAACAGCAATGTGCATGAAAGTTGCCTGATGCTCTTGCTAAAACGCATGCTCTGATTAAGGGAGCCTCTGTTGGAGCCTGACAATCTGCATTTCTAGCAAGCTTCAGTGATGTTGAAGTTCTTGGTCCTTGGACCACACTTTGAGGATCAGGGCTGAATATTGTATATGGAATTACATGTTTCTGTCTTAGACTTTGAAGTCATTGAGAATGATATTCAGTACATAAGAAAGTACCTGATAATGAATAAGTAAATGAGCCAATGAAATTAACAGTTAAAATCTCAAATACTTGGAGTTTAAATGAAATCCCTAGTTATCATCTGTGTCCTAAACTATTTTTATGAAACCTAAAGGTTTTCATTAGCCTCTGAGGTTTTCAGTATTATTCATTGCTTCTGTAGGGGTCTCCTGCTGCCTGCCGCAAATTGTTAGACTTGGCATTTTTACAGCATATAACTGTAAAACATTGCAAAGGGTCTGAAATTTTTTACCCTTTTAGCGGGTTAACAAGTTAACTTGCCACAGTTTCATCGATGCTGGCAGAAGACCTGAGACGACTGGAAATAAAAGATTTTATTATTCATGGGACATTTGATAGCATCAGCTTCATCTTTGCATCAGTTCCTTCTGACCCCTGTGTCCCACATGTGACAATGTGGAGATGGGTCTAGGTGGATGCTGCACACACAATGGATTTGTTTGTGTTACAGCAAAGGAACCCTCATACTAGGAAACCCCAGTCTTCTAAAAGGGGTTGCTGGCAAACCTCTTCAGTGTTGGTACTGCCAGAAGACATGATTTTTATTATATTGGTCAGAAAACAAATCTGCCCTCTGCCCCCAGAATAAGTCACTATTTCTGTCTTGCCAGCCTTTTGCTGTATAAACGTTCTTGGAAAGATAATTTAGAACAAAAGCTATCACAAGATATGCAGAAATTGGAGAGAGATTGGAGAATGCCTTCCCAACATTAATTCTTTCATGTGATCTTCATTTGGCCTTTCTCTGATGTGGTGGCCCGTGGCCTCCCACAATACCTTCTGTAATATTGACTTTGATCTTACAGCTTTGGCATAGTGTTTTTATATTTTTGATATTAAACTTCCAGGTGAATCATGCTGTAGACCTTTTTTTGCTTGATTTTGATTTGAATCTAATGTAATCCTTGTGATTTTTTTCTCTCTCTTGGACCACATTTTCTTGTAGTAGGTGGGTTACCCAGGAAGCATACTAGTTCCAAATACTTGTGGATATTTGTGCCTCCAGTGTACAGTGATTTTACTGTCATTAATACATTTTGGTTTTCTTGCTTTTAATGTATCTATGATCGAGTGACTTTGAATATTTTAATTTAAATTACACAAGAAATTCCGAGAAGCTATGTTAACAAATTTTAAACATTTATTACTTTTATTAAATTTCATGGATTTCACAATAATTGGAATTAGGTACTGTATGATTTTAACAAGTTTTAGTCTAGAAAATATAGTTGATTAATACCTCATATTTTAGTACAGACAGAATGAAGTGAGTGGTTATATTTTATTCTTGGATGTAAGTCTGTTTGCATGTTTAATCCTCAAAATGAATATAATTGTTAAAGATCTTAGGACCTGTAATACAGTTTATATACTTGTACTTATTCAAGTAAAATACAGATCTACCAGGAGGCAAATTGCTACTTTTGAGTTTGTTTTTCTAAGATTAGCAGTCAGACTGAAAATTAACTTTGTGATTTCATTTGTAACTTTTCATTGGAGTTCTGATGAGTGTAGGTTTAGACATTGATAAATACCAATCAAAGAAGTTAAATACCCTTTGTGGATTTAATGTTGAGATTCATTTAACTCATTTGGATAATCAGTATTCCACTGTTAAAACTGGCTAGTAATTTAGGGCCATTTAATTTTCAGTTTTATTTTTTCCTACTGACTCTTTAGAATATTAAGAGAATGTAAAGTGCAAGGTACATAATAGGCTTTTGCATTAGTTATCTGTTGCTGTGTGACAAATTACTCTCAAATTTGATGCTCTGAAACAATAAAAATTTAACATATGGGGTCTAGAATTTTGATTCAGAGTAGCAGGATGCCTTGGCTCTGTGTTTCTTACCAAGCTGCAATTATGGTATTGGCCAAGGTAGCGGTTATCTCAAGGTTTGACTGGGATAGGAACTTTCCAAACTCACTCATCAGCTTTTGGAAAGAGATACCAATTTTTTGGCAAATGGGCTTCTCCATAGCATAGCCCACTATGTGGCAGCTGGCTACCTCTCAAAAGGAACAAGTAAGAAAGCAAGAGAGAGTATTGAAGACAGAAGTCACTGCTCTTTGTAACTTCATCCTGGAAATTATATTCTAAAACTTTTCGCTGTTTTCTGTTTGTTAGAAGCAAGTCATTGGTTCATTCCACACACAGAATTGCACAAGGGTGTGATTGTTAAGAAGTGGGGATCTTTGGAGGCCATCTTAGAACCTTCCTATTACAGCTTCTAATAGTTATAAATGAACATGTTAGTCTTCCTTTATGGTCAGATTAAACAAAAGGGCCTTGGGTTCCATGTAAAAGCCAGTCTTGTCTGTGCTAGTTTGTACCAGCATTTGAATGGTTCCCCTCTATTTCATTTGATTTAATTTTTAAAATATACTTTTTGACATTTTTGATACTCATTTAATTTACTGTAATAGAATTTTTTTGATGAGTCTTGGTTTCCTTTTGGTTTTATTGTGAATATTAGTAAATCAAATTTTAAGCCATTTTTATATGAAAAACACAGAAAAGTATATAAAACAAATTTATAGTTTAAAGAATTATGGTAGAGTGACCATATGTATAAACACCATTGTAAACACAATAGAATACTGCTAGAACTCCTGAAGCCCCCTTCCTACCCTTTTTGGATTGCAGCCATCTTTGTTGCCCAGTACGTAACCAGTATCCCAAAAAAGTTATGACGCTTTCTTGCCTTTCTTTAATGTTTTGCTACCTGAGTGTCCATAGGTCTGTCTGGTTTTGAGCGTTATATAGGTGTGCTTGTGTAGTATGTAATCTTTCGTTCCTGTCGTCTTCAGCTATATGTTAAGATTCATCCATATGGTTATACATGACTGTAGTTGATTGATTTTTGTTGTATAGTATTCCATTAAGTGAATATGTCCCATTTTTGTTGGTGATGGGCATTTGAGTTGTTTTCAGTTTTGGGCTGTTTATAAAAAATACTACTATCTCATATGTGTAGCCAGATTTATTTTACTATGCATATTTATATGGAATGTATTTAGAAGTGGAATTGATGAGTCATAGGATATGTGTATCTTCAGATTTAATAGATAATGCCAAAATATTTTCTGAAACAAATTGTATTGCTTATTCTTCCTACAGGCATTATATGAGCATTTTCTGTTGCACTGTCTTCTTACCAGTATGTGGTACCAGTAGATTTTTTTCAGTTTAGCTAATCTTGGGGTATATACAGTTTTCTATGGTTGTAATTTTCATTTTCCTGATGACTGATGAAGTTGAGGATCTAGTACTACGTTTATTGGCTATTTGAATTTTTTTTATGTTTGTGTCTGAAGTACTTGTTTAAAAATTTTTACGTTTTTTTTGTTTGATTTTTCTTAATGGTTTGATATTTATATATTCTAGATATATATTTTGTCAGATCTACCTTTCACAAATATCTTTCCCTCTAATTGGGCTGCATTCTTTTCACTGTCTTAATGGTGTTATTTGATGAGCAAAAGTTTCTGATATTAATAGAGTGAAATTTATCTTTCCTGTTATAATTAGTGTCTTTTGTGTCACTTAAAGTCTTTTCCACCTGTGGTCATGAAGACATTTTTCTATACAGTTCTTTGATTGAAGGTTTATTCTTTTATCTTTCATATTTAGATTTATACTCTACTTGGATATTTATTTTTGTGTGTAATGTGAGGCATAGAGATATTTTCATATGGATATCTAGCTGTCCAACCATCCTTTATTAAAAAGTCCATTCTTTCTCCATCACTCTGAAGTTTCACCTTTGTCATATATCATGTGTTCATATATATGTGGGTCTGTTTCTAGGTTCTCTTTTCTGCTCCACTGGTCTTTTTGGCAATACCAAATTGTATTAAATACTAGAGCTTTGAATTAAATTGCTGTTCTTCTTTAAAGTCTGGAATATTCCTGGCTCTCTGCATTTCAATATAAATTTGAGAATCAGCTAGTACATTTCCATGGTAAACGTGCTATGCTTTTTATTGGGATTAATTTGACTAGGTAAATTTGGAAGGCTGTGTATTTGCAATATTGAGTCTTCTAATCCGTGAACATGGTACTTCCCTCTATATTTAGACTTTTTAAATATCCTTAAAGTTTTCATATTTTTCAGGGTATTCTTACACATCTTTATTTTCGATTTAGTCATTTTTGATTCTGTACAATAGCATCAAAAATGACTAAATCGAAAATAAAGATGTGTAAGAATGTGTAAAATGTGTCTGTGTCTTTAACTTTAGTTTCTTATGCTAGTATATAGAAATACGGTTGCGTTTTGCATACAGATTTCTTTAAATATCCAGAAACCTGGTTAAACTCACATTAATCCTAATTTATTTGTAGATTCTTTTATATTTTCTATGTGCACATCATAATCTGCAAATAATAACAGTTTAGTTTCATTCTTTATGATCCTTATATCTTTCATTTATTTTTCTTGTCTTACTCTGCTGGCTAGGACATCCGGTACAATGATGAATAGAAGTGGTGATAGCGGGGCATCCTAGTCTTGATGCTGATCTCAAAGTGAAAGCATTCGACGTGTCACCATTAGGTATGATGTTTTCTGTAGGTTTTTTTTTTTAGGTACTTTTTATCACTCAAGGCAGTAAATTTCTATTCCCAGTTTGCTAAGAGAAGTTTTAAAAAATTTCTAAATGGGATTGAGTAGTCTTCAGAATTTTTGTGCATCTGATATCACCATACAATTTTTTCTTTTCATTCTGTTAATGTGAATAATTACGTTGGTTTAACATTGGAAAGTCAGTCAACTTTGCACCTAGAGTGACCAACCATCCTGACTGGCTTAGGGATGTCTTATATCTTAGTTATATCACTGAAGGTTCTGCATTTTAGGAAACCCCACCAGGACAGTTGGTCCCCCTACTTGCATCCTTTATATAAACCAAACTTGGCCATTTTGTATATCCTCTTCTATATGATTTGGTTTGCTTATATTTTGTTTAGGATTTTTGCATCTATGTTCATCAGTGAGGTTATTTTTTTCTTACACCTATCTTGTCCAGTTTTACAATGAAGATTATGCTAGCTTTATCAAATTAGTTGGGAAATATATCTTCTTTTTAAATTTTCTGAAATAATTTGTGTAATCTATGGACATCTTTGTTGAATGTTTAAAGGTCTTACTGGAGAAACAATCTGGACCTGTGACTTGTTTGCAGGAAGGTTTAAGTTACTGAATCCATTACTTGAACAGTTATATTCTTATTAAGGTTTTTGTTTTAGATGTCACTTTTTATATGTTAAATTTTTTCTAGTCATTGTTTATGTCATCTCAGTTTTCAGATTTATTGACATAAGATTGGTCTTAATAGAGTCTTTAAGTTTTTAGTGTTGCTAGGGTTGGCATTGTTTATTTTGCTTGTTCCTTTCTCTCTCTTTTTTTGATCGGTTCTTGCAAGGAATATATCAATTATGTGAATTTTGTCTAAGAACCAACTTTTGACTTTGTTTTTCCTATTTTGTTTGTTTTCTATTTTATTTATATTCTTTTTTATTTCCATCCTGCTTTCTTTGGTTTTACTTTTTTGTTCCTTTCTAATCTGTTAGCTTGGGTGGATATGCATATTATTATGCAGATTGTTTCTTCTAATGTAGGCATTTAGGGCCATAGTTTTATTTTTTAATCTGTACCTAATTCTTTTGGCATTATAATTTATTTATTTACTTCAAAAGAATTTCTTTTTTCATTATATTTTATTCTTAGGCCTGTGGGTTATTTAGAAACAAGTGTCTTATTACTTGAACATTGAGATTTTGTCTTTTCTTTTTGGATTTCTGTTATAATTGCATTGTAATCAGAAAATTGTATTATCTGTCTTTGAATATAAATTTGCTTTACTAATTGGTAATTGGTTAAATTTTGAAATATTTGTGCTTGAAAAGAATGTGTTTTCTGCAGTTGCATGATTTGTTGTAATGTTGTTAAATGTGTGGTGAGAATTTTCTGCATTCATACCAGGTCTTTGTTTTCTTGTTATACCTATTACTGGCTCATTACCTTTGAGGTGAATTTCTCATAGATAGCATATGGTTGGACTATGCTTTGTAAATCTACTCTACCAGGCTCAGTCTTTTAATTATGTATTTAGGCTATTTATTTAATATAAATGTTATGACATAACCTGCCATTTTATTTTTTATTTTTTTCTTTTCTCTTTTTTTTTTTGTTTTTGAATTCTCAGAAATATTTTTTGTTTTGTGTTTCTTTTTTTATATTATTATTATTGTTGTTTTTCTGTTTTTCTCTCCATGGGTTTTTGAACAGTTTTTTTTTTTTTTTTTTTTTTTTTTTTTTTTTTTTTTTTTTTTTTTTTTTTTTTTTTTTTTTTTTTTTTTTTTTTTTTTTTTTTTTTTTTTTTTTTTTTTTTTTTTTTTTTTTTTTTTTTTTTTTTTTTTTTTTTTTTTTTTTTTTTTTTTTTTTTTTTTTTTTTTTGAATTCCATTTTGATTTATCTATAATGTTTTTAAGTAAATTTTTTGTATCATGTGTTAGTGGTTGCTCTTTATATTACAGCATATATTTTTAACTTACCAGTCTACTGGTATTGACATTGGTTTACATTTGCTTTTCTTAAATAAGCCATCTTATTTTGTCCCTTCACTTCTCTATTATTTATTTATTTGGTTTTGTTCTTGCTTTTTCTGTTTTCCCTCAGCTTAAAACAAAATATTGGCTGGACATGGTGGCTCATGCCTATAATCCTAACACTTTGGGAGGCTAAGGTGGAAGGATCACTTGAGGCCAGGAGTTCTAAGACCAACCTGGGCAATATAGTGAGACTTTGTCTCTACAAACTAGTTTTTAAATAAATTTGTGGCACATGATAGCCTATGCCTGTAGTCCCAGCTCCTTGGGAGGCTGGGGTGGGAGGATCACTTGAGCCTAGGAGGCAGAGGCTTTAGTGAGCTGAGATTGTGCCACTGTATTCCAGCCTGGGTGACAGAATGAGTCCCTGTCTTAAAGAAAATGAACAAAAAAGAGAAGGTGCTATGAAAGGATTAAAAAAAGTCTTTTAATCAGGTCTGCCATTTCAGGAACTAGATATTAAGTATGTGTGTGTTTGTGGAGTGATAGTATGGGATGATAAGGGTTTTGGCTTGCTGTAGTGTGCACTTTGTATGGCTAAATGCTTTGGTTTTGGTGGTAACTCTCTTAGAATTAGTATATATTAGGTTTTGCTTCTCGATTATTAATTATTTTATTTATTTATTTATTGAGACAGAGTCCTGCTCTGTCACCCAGGCTGGAATACAGTGGCGCAATCTTGGCTCACTGAACCCTGTACCTCCTGGGTTCAAGTGATTCTCCTGCCTCAGCCTCCTGAGTAGCTGAGAGTACAGGTGCCCACCACTACCCCTGGCTAATTTTTGAATTTTTAGTAGTGACAGGGATTAACTAGGTTGGCCAGGCTGGTCTTGAACTCCTGACCTCAGGTAATCCGCCCATCTCAGCCCCACAAAGTGTTGGGATTACAGACGTGAGCCACTGCATCTAGCCTTGATTTTTAAAATCAGCTTTTCCCCACTGAAAGTGAAATGATGTATTCTTTTCAGTTTGGAACAATTATATATAATTTATTCTAAATTATATTTAAAAATTCAAATATTGAGTTTAATATTTAAGCATATCTTTATCAAGCCATTAATGAAAGTCAGATTAGTACCAATAAAACCTAGCTACACCAAAGCCATTGTCAATAATGGGAGACTCTATCTCTTATGCTCATAAGGGATTCTGAGACTTACTTACTCTTTACGTTTACATTAAATATTTCTATAAGATTTTTGGGGGGACTTTGGCCCAGTGTTAAGAGAGTGCTTGCTATTGGTTCCTTACTCCCATGCTATCAAATAGCATTGTCTTAGTTCTTCGTCTTATATATTTATTTTTTATTTTACGCAACACCAAACTCTGTAATGGTGTTAAAGTAAATGTGATCTAGGAGTTTATTATCATTCCTAATTTGTGATTGATTTTCCTTTAGATAAAGCAGTTTAGCTTCTTGGTTTTCTTCATATATCTTTCAAACATTCTTAGACTCATATTCAGGCTTTTCTTCTAGGTTCTCCTTCTTGGGATTATGAGGTTTGCAGAGTGAATTTAGCCCATTTCTTCTTTCCACATCCTTGAAATGGTTGTCCTTCGTCTTTTATCTATTTACTAGTATTAAAATGTCTTGCACTATATAACCTACAGCTCCAAATCCCTTCAGAATTCTCATCTTGAAATGGAAACACCTCAAATCTAAAACATGCTCTCAACAGATTTTATTCTTTCAAATTTTTTTCTTTTTAATATTTCTTGCCTAATAACTTGTCAAACTTTCTTATGGATAGGTTGTATCATTTTGTTTTGCATTCTATCTGTGTATTTATCAGGACAACACCATGCCTTTGTTATTTCATTTTTAAATTGAACCATACACAATTGCTGTTTCTGAAGGAAAAATTGTTTTATTATTGGCAGTTGTATGAGGTTCACCTTATATATAGTAGCCTCCACATACAACAATAGGTATATTATCCAGTAAAAGCTTTGAGGTACTAGCAGATGGAACATTATTTTTAGAGAAGACATTAGAGTTTAATGTTTTGAGATTTCAGGTGACATTGGAAATTTTTCTGGAATTTCAAGTTCAAAAGCAGAATAAAAATTGATTTCAGTTATTATATATCATACAAGTGATATTGGCTGTCTTTGGCTATTGATATTATAGATATTTACTTTTTTAATATAATTTCAATTTTTATTTTAGATTCGGGGAATACATATACAGGTTTCTTCTGTAGATACATTGTGTGATGCTAAGGTTTGGGGTATGATTGGTCCCATCACTCCAAAATGTGAGCATAGTACTCAACACTTAGTTCTTCAATCTTTTGTCCCTCCACAACCCCAGTAGTTCCCAGCGTCTGTTGTAACTATCTTTATGTCTATGAGTATCCGATGACTCCCACTTATAAATGAGAACATGTGGTATTTGGTTTTCTCTTCCTTTGTTAATTCACTTAGGATGGTGGCCTCCAGCTCCATCCATGTTGCTGCAAAGGACATGATTTTGTTCTTTTTAATGGCTGCATAGTATTCCGTGACGTCTGTGTATCACATCTTTATTGAAACCACCATTGATGGGCAATGGTGGACATTGATGAATGTTTGCTGTGATGAATAGAGCTGCAGTGAACATACAAATACATTGTATTTTTAGTAGAATAATTTATTTATTTTAGGGGGGAGATATATACTCAGTAATGTGATTACTGAGTCAAATAGTAGTTCTCTTTTAAGTTCTTTCAGAAATCTCCAAACTCCATTCACCACAGTGACTGAACTAATTTATATTCCCACCAGCAATATATAAACAAACATTCCTTTTTCTCTTCAGTCTCACCAGCATCTCTTGTTTTATTTTTATTTTTTTCACTTTTTAGTAATAGCCATTCTGACTGGTGTAAGATGGTATCTCGTTTTGGTATTTATTAACGTTTATCTGATGATTAGTGATATTGAGCGTTTTTTCCTGTGTGATGGCCGCTTTTATGTTGCCTTTTGAGAATTGTCTGTTTATGTCTATCCCAACTTTTTTTTTTATTCCTTCAGTCTTTCTAAGGTTCAATTCAGATATAGCCCCGCTTTTTAATGGGATTGTTTTTCGTTTCTCATTTATTTGAGTTTTTTTTTTTTAGATTCTGGATGTTAGACCTTTGTCAGATACTCATCCTTCTTGTTAAACTTATTTTTTACAACAATTATACTAAAGACCTCTCATAGTAAAGCATTTGCTTAAATAAAAATTTCAAGAATGGAGCATTTTAAGGTAGTTAATTGAAAATGTTTAAAGGATGACTATGGGAGTGTTTTGCTGAAGTAGAGATCAGCATCACTGGAGCTGAAAATGTCCATGAACCAAAAGGCTTCAATGATGGTGGGGTATAACTGGGATGTTTATAGATGGCTAAAGTGGGTAGACAAGGATTTGGCTGCTTAGTATGAGCTAGACAGAGTGGTTTTTATGGTATAGTAGAAAACTAATTTTAGGTTGGAAGACCAATTGTTGGAAATGGCCGTGGAATGGAGTAGAAGTGGTGAGTTCCTATCTATTAATAAGTCCTGTAAACTCTGGGGCTTTAGTATCAGTTGAACAGCCGTTATTTGAAAGAGTTTCAGAACAAACAGTGTCTTTAAGAGTGAGCAGTGTTTCAGTTAAGATGGCATTGTGTGACATGTTTTAAGGTGATAGGAAGTTTATTAAAGTAGATAGATGAGTTGAAAGCTTTTGAAAATGCAAATCACTCTTTTAACCTTTGATTTCTCTAATAGTGCTGTCATTTCACCTGATTTTCTGGCTGCCACTTTGCCCTTCTTGATAGTTAATGCTGCTTCTTCCTTTGCCCATCTCTTTAATATTGGTGTTCCCTACCATTCCAGTTTTGTTTTTATCTTTTCTGACTATATTGATTGATGTTAAACAAGTTCGTTTATTGCCTTAGCTTCAGCCTTTGATTTGATTTAATTTTCAATCAAATTTTAGTTGTCTAGTCCTCCTCCTACCCCACCAGCTCTTCATTAGATGTGGTCTATATTCCCTTAGTACGTTGCATAACATCATCAAAATGTTTAGTATGGTATTTCAAGTATTGGCTTTCTTGTTTGCCATCTCCCCTAGACTGAACTCAGTGAGGGAAAGGGATACAGTTGTTTTTAGATCCTGTTCTTCTCAGTCCTTAGGAAGGTGCCTAGAACTGGTAAATAGTTGAATGAATACATTATTAACTAGATTACCAATTTGCTTGTATTGCCACAGAAGAGAAGATACTAATGCTAATAGGTCTGTTAAAAAAAAAAAAAAAAAAAAAAAACCTATTCAGCCTTAGCAGTCATTAAAGAAATGAATTCATGATAAGGTACTGCTTTCAGTAGGTAGGAAAGAATAGTAGTCAACAACATAAATTCTGGAACAAGAAGCCTACCTTAATTTGAATTCCAGTTCTGCCACTTACTGAATGATTTTGGACAAATCATTTAACCCTTCTGTGCCTCATTTTTCATACCTGGCAATCAGTAATATCTAAGTATTGTTAATATTTTACATTTTATAAATTCATTCGCTCTATCTGGATTAGAATAAGACAGCCGCGTAGTGGCGATAGAAATTTAAATTGGTATAGTGTTTCTGGAAAGCAGTTTTCTTTTGATTGAATAATTTTATTTTTAATACTCTCTTAGTAAAATCTGAAGTAACCTTTTAATAAAATCTGAAAATGAAATGAAATGAAATCTGAAAGACCAGTATGTTCTAGAATTATATGTGATAGTTTGCAGGCAACTTAAATCACTAAGGAGAAAGGGAGTGGTTCAATATATTGTTGAATGTAATTCAACAGTTACAATGTTTGCATTTTAGTGGCATGTTTTTTAATGATTATTATGATTGAATAGGCAAAATATAAAAATTAAAATATTATCTCAACTGTGTTTTTAAAACCCTTAAGAAGGAGGTATTAAGATACTAACTTGTGGTTGCTTTTGGGTGAGGGGATTTAACCTCTCTCAGACTAATCTTTATTTATAAAGTGTGATTAAAGGCCTGGCACAGTGGCTCACGTCTGTAATCCCAGCAATTTGGGAGGCTGAGGCGGGCAGATTGCTTAAGCTCAAAAGTTGGAGACCAGCCTCGGCAACATAGTGAAACCCATTTCTATTAAAAATTTAAAAATTAAATAAAGTGTCATTAACAACTGACAAGCTGATTTTTTTCTGTTTGTTAACAATTAAATGAGATAATGTGAAAGTTCTTTGGCTATCTTGTATTTTTTTAAGTCACTGTCATTGTTCGTACCTCATACTTTTATTATAAAATCAAACTGTTGTATTAAAGAAGTACAACATTGTGTTTTCTTAATCATAATTCTCTACCTTTGCATTTAAAAATGGGAACTTCTAGCTGTATTTTGTTGATGGTTATCCCTCTTGTTAATTTGCCTTTAGTGCCTAGTTTGATACGTAAATTTATTTTATGATCATGGTGATGCCATTTTGGTTTGGCTTAGGCTTTTTTTTTTTGTCTCTCTCTCTCTATTTAATCTGCAGCAACTGGAACAGATCCAGAAGGAGCTAAGTGTTTTGGAAGAGGATATTAAGAGAGTGGAAGTAAGGAATCAAGAATTTCTCCCATCTTTAGAGGTTTTTCAGTTTCATGAAATTGTCACCGTTGTGTTAAGTTTATGGTATTGGTCTTGGTTACAAAGAAAGTAACAGCTGTTACTTTCATTTTAATTGAGAATGGATTTTTGTAGAAAAAACATTCTGAACACTTGATGATAAAATATAGTCTAAATTTGTTTTACAGTGTTTTATTGCCATAATTTTTCTTGATTAGATTGACCTAAAAAAATCACTGTTTTCTTGGAGTGCTGTCATAATAACTTAAAACTGTCAATTATTACCACTAAAATGCTTTTTAAAAATTACTTTTACATATCTACTATGCACATTTTTAGGTGTTAAGGTTAATTGAAAAAGAAATATAAGAACACATTACCAATATTCTGGGAATTTACAGTTTAATACAATTTACCCAAGGAAATTTATTGGAGGATCCTTGGGAGTCTCATAGGGTATTATTATGTGAGGTTTTTGCCTTTGGCTGTATTTATTAACAAATTTAGTTTGTGTTTTTAATTTTTATGTGTGTTATAATTTTCTTTTGCTGATACATAGAATACGTTAAAGATTAATGGATTTAATATTTAGTGGATGTTCACTATCCTCTGTGGCATTCTTAAGCTGTTACACGTTTATGTCACTTACTTGACTGTATGATTGAGCTGAACTTGGATTAGCCAGAAATAATTCTACCTGATTATTCATCTTTAGTGGCATTTTAAAATTTGCTATTTTTTCAATAATCAAAATATAGTACATAAAAAAGAAAGCTAGGTTGTCAGTGTGATTTAGAGACAAAATTTATATAATGGTTGATTAGGCCTATTCTGGATTACTGATAAAAAAAATTAGAATTTAACTCATTATTAAACAAAGCTAATATTTCAGTCTTAATGTTTGTAGAGAATATATTTAAAGCAGAGATTGACATATCCTGGGTGTTTTTTGTGTGAAGAGTTGAACCTAATGATCCAGTTACCTTACTGTCATATTTATCTTAATATTTATCAATAGGTTATCACCTGAAGTAATGATTTGCTAGTTCACTATTCACGTAGTATAGTGTACATGTCATTTAAAATATTTACATTTATCTTTTTCTGCATTTCGTGGCTTAATGATGAACAATATTTAGTAAACAATTGACAGTTCTTTAAGATTGTGTACCATAGAAAAGATTTGTCTCTTTTTACATGTCCTTGCTGTTGTACTCTGGAGAGGAAGCCTTCAGAAATTTGATATTGAGACAAACAGGGACTGATGAAAACCTGGGAATAGAAAGGAATATATCATGCCTCTTTTTGATTTATATATCTTGTTTTTGAAATGTCTACTATAATTCAAATAATTTTACTTGCAGGAAATGAGTGGCTTATATTCTCCTGTCAGTGAGGATAGCACAGTGCCTCAATTTGAAGCTCCTTCTCCATCACACAGGTACAAAGCTTCACACTTGCAATTGATTAGAATTCATATGACAAAGTGTGCGTATGGTCTAGTCCTTAGGAGCCTTTTCCATGCAGTGTATGAAACGCCCAAGAAATTACTTTGGTCATGATCTAGAAATGAGATTTATATGGCGCATCTATTTCCTTAATGAGCTGAATTTCATACCAGGAAGAGTTAGCGAGTACAATACTATAATGTTATGGATTCATAGTTGAATTAAAAGTTTGATGAATTTCTTAAAGTAATGATAGCTTTAAATATCTCGTGAATTAAAGTCAGATGACATTAAAAACTAAATTTGAGAACATGAAGTGGTAATACTAGGGGAAAATGTGATAAAATTAAGCCTTGGACTTTTCCCCCTGACTTATTAAATTTTGTGGGGCAGATCACTTTTCCCACATTTGAAATGAGGGCTATAGATCTATTAGTTTAGATTTCCCTGGTATTTTATGACTCCTTGTTATCAATTTAATTAATTCTCCTATATGCTTATTAGAGTGGGGTTATATTTGTCTTCCTTATTACCATTTCCCAATATTTTAGAATAAATGCCTGGCTTCATTTAGTAGTAGGTATTTATAAAATATAGTGAATGTGTGTGATTCCCTTTTAGCTCTAAAATTCTATTTCATGAAATACGTACTTTCTCAATCTTGAATTTTGAATTTTTATGCTTGAAATGTTCAAACTAAGTACAGTTTTACATGAAATCATTTGTTTTTGATTTGTTAAATTCACTCTGTTTAGGATAATGATTTAATGGAATTTTATCAGATAAATAGTTTTAGGGTAATGTGGACTATCAGGAAGTCCAGTGCTACTATGGTAGACATTATTAACCTTCAGAAACTTTATCAGTTTAGGAAAGCTATTATGGATCTAATGTGATACATCATGTACAGAAAGGATGCAGGGATGTTCTGGTTAACAGCATTCTTGAGATGTTTGACATTTTTCCTATTAGTTATAGTGCAGAGAATCCTTGTGAGTTCTGGTTGATACTGGCGTCATTTTAGCTGTGTAGTTCAACTGATTTTCTTTTCTATTTTACTTTCTTTAAAACATTTGAGAATGACTAGCTCTGTGTATATTGTTATCTTTAAGCTTAGAATTCAGTTCTGATATGCACAGGGTCTTTGTCAATGGAATATTATGTAAGTACATACAGGGAAGAAAAAGTTGTCACATCACAAAAAGTTTACTAATAAACTGGTGATTCATTCCCATTGTCTTACTGCTCTCAGTTTAACAGTAGCAAAAATCTTTTTGTATCTATTGTTTCCAGATCTTTGTTACTCAATCTCTCATTGGTTGTTAGAGTTAATGAACTTGTGACAGTATAGTGCATTTACTTAATTGCTCTATTTATTGAATGCCTTAGGTGTGCTAGGGACTATTCTAGGTGTTGGATCTAGCTGACGAAGTCCCTGTCCTTTTCGAGTTTACCTTTTGGGATGTATATATGGAGTTTGGGGGAGATACTAAAAGAGCCAATGTATAGCATAGTAGTAGTATATAGTATATAATACAGTTATGCACTGCATGATGACGTTTCAGTCAGTGATGGACTGCATATGTGACGGTGATCTCATAAGAAAATAATAGGGCATGTTGGCCGGGCGTGGTGGCTCACGCCTGTAATCCAAGCACTTTGGAGGCCAAGGCAGGCGGATCACGTGAGGTCAGGAGTTCAAGACCAGCCTGACCAACATGGTGAAACCCTGTCTTAAAAAAAAAAAAAAAAAAAAAAAGAAAAAAAAAAAAAGAAAATAATAGGGCATGTAAAGAAACCTAACATATGACACTTGATATTGGCATTGCAGATCAAGTAGGGGAAATGATTGATATTCAGTAATGGTGGTGGAACATTGGTACACATACCATCCTGGTTTGTATAAGTGTACTCTAAGATCACATATTGACAAAACTGCCTAGTGACGCATTCCTCAGAATGTCTCTCAGTCATTGAGTGATGTATGACTGTAGTACCTTAGGAAGAATAATCAGGCATGCGAGGGCTTTGCAAGAGGATTCTGTTTTAGTTTTCATAGTCAAGCTTCTCCAAGGAGGTGACATTTAAATTGACACATGAATGAAGTAAAGACTAATTATGATGGAATGTTATGGGATAGTGATGAGCAGGATTTGGTTTAGATTTTAAAATGTTTATTTGAATCCCTATGTGGAGGACAGAGAAGATACTATCAGTGTCTCTCTCAACCCCCTGACATTGGAAGCTAGGAGGAAAGTTAGGAAGCACTGTAGCAGTCCAGAAGAGAGGAGATGTTGGTTTGCATTAGGATTTTATTTATGGAAGAGGTAAGGGTGGTTGTATTGTAAAATAAAGTAGCAGATCTTGTAAAACATACTAGATTTTGTGAAATTTACGGATATTTATGGAGAATTGCTAAAATTGCTTGCAAAGCTATTGTTAAATTAGATTCTAGCAGAGTTATACTGGTTAACAGTTCAAGAAGGGAAAATAGGCAAGCAGTATTTTCTTTAAGAGTGTTTTGATATTTTCTGTAAACAAGTGATTTGAATATCACTCAAGGATTAAGAGAGGCACTTGGGAAAAATGATGTAGCCCTTAAATACTCTTGAGTGAAATGATCCTAAAGATTTGAAATCAGACATGCTGGGAAGAATATTATATTATATAATACTATTCATATTTGATTTTCCTTTATTCTTAATAGCATGTAGTTGCAATTATACTAATATTTTTACTTTGATAATTATTAGCTTTATTATTTAAATGCCAGTTTTTGTTCTTATTCTTCACTAAAAAGTTTTGATCTCTCTTTTAAGCAGGCTTACTTTTACAAAGCTCTTTTCTAGATTTGTTTTCTACAATGAAGATCTTTATTTTATGTCAGGTCACTGAATCCTTTACATAGATTCTGGGTTTACGCTTAGATTATGTATTAAGCCAAGTAATGGTATTCTCTCCCTTTCACAGCCCCACAGAATTTTATATTCTACCAATTTTGATTAGCTGTAATTGTCATATCCTGTTTTACTGCTTCTGCCTTGTTTAGGTCCTTATCATCACTGAATCTAGCAATAATCTTTTAACGTATCCTCTTATGTGTTATTGACAGAAATATGATGTTTCTTTCCTGTTTAAAATTTTTCAGTAGCTGCCTATTATGTAAATTGGTTTAGATCCATCTCTTTGCATGACCTTCTGTAATCACCTAGTTCCAGCCTACTGCTTTCATGCTTTAAAATTGTATATAACTCCCAGAGCAGAATGTTAGGGTATCTTTGCTTATCCTATTCCTTTTGCCTAGAAACTTCTGGATTCAGCTGTTAAGTAACTATCCCCAAAGACCCACAACCTAGGATGAGGTCTTTCTATTCTTTTTTCAGATGCCGTTTCCCTAAAATATTAGGGGAAGGGAAAAGGAAGCAGGAGATAGAATTAACCACTTGTTTGTTTTGTAAAGATTCTGCTTATTTTGATCCTGTTTCTTTAATATGTATTACTTTGGGGGGAAAAATACATGTTTTTCCTCCTGTAGTGTAATCCTGTGAATATTGGGTTTTTTTAATATACTTGCACATTTTTATGTATTTATATATAATAGGGACTTAAGGTTTTGAGTAAATATATACCTAACCTAGAATGTCATTTAATTTTCACAGTTTGTGAATTTATTGACCTTTAGTATACTTAATAAGTAAGTTAATTATTTTAATCTTGCTGTAAAAGCTATCAGCCATGCTTCATTGAGGTGAGGTATGGTTTTTTTTTTAAAATCAGCTGAAGTTTTTTTAACCTTTCATCGATTTCAGACTTTTCGTATAATAATCAAACCAATGAATGCTATACTTAGAACCTTTTTAATCTGCTTTAAATTCTGAGGAGAAAGTCTCCATAATTCTCAGCATAAACCATAGTTTACATTTTATTGTTATATAGTTGTCTGCAAATAATGAGTAAATTAGAGATTGATAGGCAAACATAGTCTCTTTTACTTACTGTCAAGTGGGATTGGTTCTGGTATGTGGGAGAGTGATAGGATATACATCCTATCACCCTTCTAGCATATTATTAATATTTTAGACATTTTTAACTTTTTAGCTTAAACTTTAAATAATAAAGCAAAACATTTTTGTTAGGTTTTCTTCCTGGCATATGTGACAATACTATTTTTTTTTTTAGATTAAAATGTCCTTAGACCAGGTTTGATTATTTCTGAATTTTTGAGAGCGGTAAACTGGGTGGACTCTACATGGATTAGCAAATATGTATTTTAGGCTCTGTAAATATTACGTAGTTTGTATGTGTAATTGAATACAAAGCAGAGCTAAATAACTTAATTAAGCCTATGAACCCATTAGCTTAGTATAGACCTAGTCATCCTGCTGAGGTTAGCTGAAAATCTGGTGTGATGAGGAATGTTGGCATACAATTTAGGTTTTAAATCCTCTTCAAAGCCATTGTAGTAGCTTTGCTTTTAAATTTCTAAATGTATCTTATTGATGTGATTTCTGTCTTAGAAATAATTATCTCATAATTGCTTTATTCTTTGTCTTTAAGCAATTATAGAATGATGAGTTATTAGTCTCTTCTTTGTGTTCAGAACGTCAGATAACTTAGTTTGAAAATGATGTATTAGTTGGCTGGGTATGCTTTATATGATCCAGATAGTTGCTGGAGTTAATTTGTCTAAGAAGTCTTGTTTTTGTAAGATATAAGGTAGTAAATAAATATAGTACAAATACTAAATAAAATTTTTTGATATATAATCTCTCATCTTTAAAATGCCTTTACTGATAAGGGAAAGTTTAATTCATTTTTCAAACAATTGTCATGCAAACATATATTAGTATAAATTTTGAATTTCTTTCTGTCCCAGAGGAAAGAGGAGATTTATGAATAAAATATATAGTTAAGAATTTATATAAAACACTTTTAATTTTATTTACTCTATCAGACATTTTTGAGGCATATCTTTTATTTGTGCTTGTATCATTTTGAGAAAGTTCCAGATGAATCAAAGTGTAGGAATAATAGGAAAAAAACAAGAAATCATTTTATAGAGGCTAGGAATATTAAACATTAAAAATATATATGTAGGAACTACATGAACTTAAAAAAATACATATATATATGTAGGATAGTGGTCTAGTACTTTATGAATTTGTATTTTTATAATTTGAATAAATTAATGATATTTATTTAAGCAACAATATTGAATAATGGTTTCTGGACTAGATTAAGAAATTCCTCTAGTTTACGCATGTCACTTTATGCAGTTATACTAATCTCTGGTCATTAAAAGAAAATATATTTGGGAGGTATATGGAGGACACAGATGGCTCTTTAGTATAGCAGATGAAAAGCCATCTTCCCTATTTTTGTATAGTGAGTCTTTGGCTGGATTATCACCCATGACCGACCAATGCATTGTCAGTGGCTGCTGCTTCACATATTAATGCTTAAGTTCTTAGTACTTTTTGGTAATTATTATTTGTTCAACAGCTTTATTTTAGTGGGAAAGATTTTTTTTTTAATTCAGGAAATCAAATGTTTTATGATCAAGTAGAACTAATCCTTATTTAAGGGGAAACAATACAGGAAATTTTCTATACACAGGCTAACACTTTTTCCCAAATCTACAAGGTTAGGTGATTACAGATGGATTTTAAGAAATCTCAACTATACTTGCATTGGAGAGTTTTGAACATAAATGGTGTTTTGCTGTATTTTGATGAAGCTTACCTTTATGTGGGAGTAGTAAAACCTTTTGTTTTACTCTTGTGAGTACTTTGGTTACTTGCCTTAATTCTCACCCTAAACCATGCCAAGAAGTTAAACTTGATGCCAAAGTCAGTAAAAGGATTGAAGAATCTTAAGGAATCTTAATTCTGAACTAAAACAAAAACAAACACAAAACAAAGGAAACAAACTTCAATGGCAGTAACGCAGAGGACACTCTTTGTACATCTATACTTTCTCATTAAAATCGATAGTTAATAGAAATGCAGTTAAGTTCTGAAACCTTTTCTTGAAACTAGTTTTCTTTTTAGAATATTTGAAGAATTTATTTTCAGTCATTCAGCCAGTATGTGAGGTATACTAGGTATGCATAAAACACTGTTTGACCCCAGTAATTGAGAGAAAATATTTGTAAATCATACATTGGATTAAGAACTAATATGCAAAATATACAAGGAACAAAATATAAAAGTACTCAATGAAACAACTCTTTTTAAAATGGATAAAAGACTTGAACAGATATTTCTCAAAAGCAGACATAGAAATGTCCAACATGTATATGAGAAAAATGCTCAACATCTCTAATAATCAGAGAAATGCAAATTAAAACTGCAAGGAGATATCACATCACTCTTCTTAGATTGGCCATTATCAGAAAGATAAAAAGTAACAAGTATTGGTGAGGATGTGGAGAAAAGAGAGCTCTTTTACACTGTTAGTGGTGTTGTAATTAGTATAGCTATTTTGGAAAGCATTATGGAGGTTCCTCAGAAACCTAAAAATAAAACTACCGTACTATCCTGCAGTCCCATTACTGGGAATATTCTCAAAGGACATAAAATCACTATGAAAAGATTCTGCCTTCTTTATCCCATTTTTCACAGTAGCCATGCAGACAACCTAAGTATTTATGTAAATGGATGAATGGATTTAAAACATATGGTGTATATATAGGCTAGAATACTATTACACTTTTTAAAAACCCAGGAAGTTCTGTCATTTGCACCAACACAGATGAACACGAGTACAATATGTTAAGTGAAATAAGGCAGGCACAGAAAGACAAATACTAGATGATCTTGCTTACATGTGAAATCTAAAAAAGTTAAACTCATAGAGGTAGAGCATAGTATGGTGGTTAACAGAGAATAGAGGTGGATGGGGAGAGGGGAGAACTTGGTCAGTGAGTACAAAGTTGTAGTTAGACAAGAAGAATCAGTGCTGGTGCTCTTTTGCACAGCAAGGTGGTTATAATTAATAATAATGAATTGTATATTTCAGAATAGCAGAAGAGGATTTTAAATGTTCTCACAAGGAATATTTGATGTGGTGGATATGCTATACTCTGATTTGATAATTTCACAATGTATGTGGGGAACAAAATATTTTATACTTTGTAAATATTCATAATTATTACTTGTCAATTAAAGGTTAGAATTAGAAAACACTGTTAGACACTAGGATATAGTTGTGAATATGGCAGACCCTAGAACCCAGCTCTTACGGTTACATAGTCTTAGGAAAAATAAGGCATGTGGGTAAATTGATTATTCTGTTTAAAATTTAGTATAAATAGACTTCTTTATTCCATAATTTAAATTAATCTAACTCAAAAACTGTAGTAATTATGATTAATTAATTTCAGGATATCTATAAAATATTCTTGGGTTCTTATTAACAAAATGAAGGATGAAAATAGTATGATCATTTCAATTTATGCTTAAAAAGGGATGTTGGCCAGGCACAGTGGCTCACGCCTGTAATCCCAGGACTTTGGGAGGCTGAGGTGGCCGGATCACAAGGTCATGAGATTGAGATCATCCCAGCCAAGAAGGTGAAACCCCATCTTTACTATAAATATAAAAATTAGCTGGGAATGGTGGTGCACGCCTGTGGTCCTAGCTACTCGGGAAGCTGAGGCAGGAGAATCCGTTGAATCCAGGAGACGGAGGTTTTAGTGAACTGAGATTGCGCCTCTGCGCTCCAGCCTGGTGACAGAGTGAGACTCCATCTCAAAAAAGAAAAAAAGATATTGGGATGTTGATGAAGTTCAACATCCCTTCATGATAAAAACCTTCAAAAAACTGATTGTAGAAGGAAAACACTTCAACATAATTAAGGTCATATATGACAAACCTACAACTAGTCACACTAAATAGTGAAAAAATGAAACCTTTCCTCTTAGATCTGGAACTCAACAAGGATGCCCACTTTCACCATTGTTACCCATCATAGTACTAGAAGTCCTAGCTGGAGCAGTCAGGCAAGAGAAATAAAGGGCATCTAAATTGGAAAGGAAGAAGTGAAATTATCTGTGTTTGCAGATGATATGACCTTATATTTAGAAAAACCTACAGACTCCTCCAAAAAACTATTAGAACAAAGTGATACAGCTTCAGTAAAGTTGCAGGATACAAAGTTAACATACAAAAAATCAGTAGCATTTTTATATGCCAGCAGTGAACAATGTGAAAAAGAATAAGGTATTCTCGTTTATAAAGCCACAAAAAAAATTAAATACTTAGGAATTAATGAAAGAAGTGAAAGATCTCTATAATGAAAACTATAAAACACTGATGAAAGGAATTGAAGACACAAAAAAACGAAACATATGCCATGTTCATGGATTGGAAGAATCAGTACTGTTAAAATTTCCGTACTACCAAAGCAATCTACAGATTTATTGCAGTCACTATCAAAACACCAATGACATTCTTCACAGAAATAGAAAAAAAATCATAAAATATATGTGGAATCACAAAAGACCCGGAAGAGGCAAAGCTCTCCTGGACAAAAAGAACAAAAGTGGAAGAATTGCATTACCTGATTTTAAATTATACTCTATAGCTATAGTAACCAAAACAGCATGGTACTAGCATAGAAACAGACACATGCCAGTGGAACAGAATAGAGGACCCCGAAACAAATCCACACACCTACAGTGAACTCATTTTTGACAAATGTGCTAAGAACATACGCTGGGAAAATACATTCTCTTCAATAAATGGTGCTGGGAAAACTAGGTGTTTATATGCAGAAGAATGAAACTTGATCCCTACTCTTATCATATGCAAAGATCAAATCAAAATGAATTAAACACTTAAAGATGTCGAACTATGAACTACTATGAGAAAACATTGGGGAAACTCTAGGCAAAAAAATTTTGAGTAATATCCCACAAGCATAGGCAGCCAAAGCAAAAATGAACAAATGGGACCATATCAAGTTAAAAGTCTTCTGCAAAGCAAAGGAAACAATCAACAAAGTGAAGAGACAACCCACAGAATGGGAGAAAATATTTGCAAACTACTCATCTGACAAGGGATTAATAACCAGACTATATAAGGAGCTATCAATTCTATAGGGAAAAAAATGTAATCCATTTTAAAATAGGTAAAACATTTGGATAGACATTTCTCAAAAGAAGACAAAAATAGCAAACCAGTGTATGTAGAAGTGCTCAACATCATTGATCATCAGAAATACAAATCACAACTACAATGAGATATCATTTCACCCCAGTTAAAATGGCTTTTATCCAAAAGTTAGGCAGTAACAAATGCTGATGAAGATGTAGAAAAAGGGAATGCTTGTACAGTGCTGGTGGGAATGTAAATTAATACAACCACTATGGAGAATGATTTGGAGATTCCTCAAAAAACTAAAAATAGTAGTACCATATTACCCAGCAATCCCACTCCTGGGTGTATATCCAAAAGAAAGCAAATCCATATATAAAAGAGTTATCTGCACTCCCATGTTTGTTGTAGCACTGTTCACAATAGCTAAGATTTGGAAGTAACCTATGTGTCCATCAGCAGATGAATGAATTGAGAAAATGTGGTACACATGCTCAATGGAGTACTATTTAGCCATAAAAAAGAATGAGATTCTATTACTTGCAACATGGATAGAATTGGAGGTTATTATGTAAAGTGAAATAAGCCAGGCACAGAAAGATAAACATCACATGTTCTCACTTATTTCTGGGATCTAAAAATCAGAACAATTGAACTCATTAAGATAGAGAATAGAAAGATCATTACCAGAAGCTTGGAAAGGGTAGTGTGGGACTAGGGGACTGGGAAAGTGGGAACGTTCAATGGATTAAAAAAATAATAATTAGGATGAATAAGATTTAGTATTCCATAGCACTACAGGGCAACTGTAGTCAATGGGAATTTAACTGTGCATTTAAAAATAACTAAAAAAGTATAATTGGATTGTTTGTGACAGAAAGGATAAATGCTTCAGGGGATGGATACCCCCATTCTCCATGATGTGATATTATATGTTGCATGCCTGTATCAAAATATCTCATGTACTCCATAAGTATATACACTTGCTGTGTTCCCAGAAACATTAAAAAAAATTTTTAAATTAAAGATCTAAAATCACTGCTTGATGAAGATGTTAACAGTTCATTTAAATTCTGAAATCTGAGGTGTGAAGAAGCGAAATTGCAGTGTTTTTGAGTGTCAACCAAGACTCCTGTTTGAAATGCAGATTTTTAAAATCTGACTGGTTAGGTTTGAGGTGGATTTCAGATATTCAGATACAGGCCTTGGGTTTGGGAATGGTAGAGATGATACTTTAGAAATTATGGGAAGATTCATTTGGTAATTGGTGATAAGTCTGTGTTACTGACATGTTTTTGAATAAATCCCTAATTCTAACATGCTTATTTTCTTTTTTATAAGAGAAAATTCATATATTCAACACCAGTGTTTTGTAACTGCGTATTTCATGTTTTGTGCAGGATGGGGTAAAGATTTTTAATTCTTTTACTTTGTATTGTGTAAAGTTACACATTCTTCTGTAATGTCTTTGAAATACCTCAGATAAAGTTTTTGGGCTTGAGAGAGCCAGCAAAGTTAAAATCAAGTCTCTGTAAAGGACACAGATTATTGGTATATACCAGCATGCTCTATTAATTCCATTTATATGCTGTGATCAGACCCTCTTGTTTATGGCTTTTTGTTTTTTCAGGTTAGAGTCACATAGGAAACTCTTCACCCTTTTTATTATTATAGATGTGCTTTGATTTCTAGGGAAACTAAAGCTGCACATGATAAAACTGGCTTAGGTATAAGGACATCTATATACAAATGTAAAATTTCACATGCTGCTATCATTTACCATTTTTGCTGTTCACTCTCTCCTACTCAAGTCCCATCATATTTTTTTCCATTCACCACATTCCCCCACCTTTGGATTTTTAATTGTTTTTAATGCTAATTAGAAGAAGCATTAGTCTTCCTAATTTCTAATAGTTGTATTCCTTTCCTGCCTTCACCTATTTTAGATTTTAGAAAGGTAACAGAGTACGTATGTCATATATCATATAATACGGATGGAGGAATAAGAGGGACTTTCCCATAATCAAGCACATTAATATTTCAACATTGAAACATGATGTCAGATGTGTTCAGATAAGGTTTTTTTATATTTCATTTAAATAGGTTGCCAAAAAGCATTTGATTTTCAGTTTTAAATTTTAGGATTTGAAGTCTTATATAATCTTTTTGAGTACAAACTTTTGTTTTTTTAAGGCCAAACTGTATTGTCAAAAAAAACTATATATTGCTAAAAAGCCATTGTAATCACTGACATTTATTTATACAGAATTTGTCTCCTTGAAATTCAGGTACAATGAGAAGAGTTTAGGATTGTCTGTTTAGAAACAGACAATGAAAAAAGATTTTATTTTAATTTTCATTTGGATTTTGCATCAAAATCAGGAAATCTAATTTAGAAATACTGTCCTAGAGGGGAACTGCAGTTACATGCACAAGTTGCAACTGTCAAAAGTAGTACTCCAGCTGTGCGTTCAGTACTTTTTTGTAATTTACATGTGCTATGTAATTCTCATAACAAATCCCATGTAATAGGTTTTATTATCTTTTACATTTTGGGGAACTGAGTCACAGAGATTAATTTGCCCAGTGTCACACAGTTAAGTGGTGTAATTGCTATTCTAAACCAGGCATCATTACTCTAAATGGAGGATGAGAGAGTTGTGGAAATCATCCCATAGTTAATAATAAAACATTAAGACAACAAAGGGAAACATTCCATTCAAAATGGCAGGGCAGTGATTCTTCACAAAGAAGAGAAGACATAGGTTGCCTTGGCAATTTTATGTAAGGATTTGAAATTTTACTACCTGGTTTCAAATTTTATCTCAACAACTTATTAGCAGTCTGGCCTTAGTAAAGTTTAATAATTTCTGTATGCCTCAGTTTTCTTATTTGTAAAATTAGGATAATAGTACTTATCTTGATAGAGAAAATGTGATAGTATGTTTAAAGTAAGGAGCTGGGAGTGGTGGTGTGCACTTGTAGTTCTAGCTACTTGGGAGGCTGAGGGAAGAGGATTGCTTGAGCCCAGGAGTTTGAGGTTATAATTGTGTCACTGTATTCTAGCCTGGGTGATAGCAATATCCTACCTCTAAAAACATAAAAATTAAATGATATTTAAAGAAGTGAAAATAATGTCTGGTACATAGTAAGAACTCAATAAATGTTAGCTGCTGCTGTTATTGTTGTTGGTTGACAGATTAGTCACACTGATTTTGGGTGATGTATTTGACTAACTGTGTCAGATGTTAAAGGGTATATGGAAGAAAACAAGAAAAAAGATGAAGACTGATTTCTATATCTGTGGAGGTCTGTGCAAAATTGAAGCCACAGCAATTTTGGTTGCTCAATAAATGGGATTTACTATTAATTTAAAATTCAATTAAAATATTAAATTATTAAAAATTTAGTATTTTCAGGTTACTTCTTGCTTAATGTGTTTTCTTTTGGAGAAACTGCTTCGGTAACTGTATGTGGAATACTGGAAAGGAACAAGTTTTATCTGTAGCTCCATTTGGTTTATTTATTAAATGTAGAAGTTTATTTTTCTCTCTTTTATGGTTTATGGCAAAACAAAAATCAGTAATAATAGTCTAATTTTATGTACGTACATGGCATTTTGGATTTTGATTCCCTTATTCATAATTCCATATTTATTGTCTATGTTTAGCCTAAAATGATCTCAGTGTGCTTTATTTTTGCTCATTGATTTTAACTCTCTCTATAATTTAATTAGCTAATATATCTGCTAATAATTTAAATTTAAACCATCCTTTTTCATTGTAAAAGGCTAGTCTAAAATCAGTGTGCCTATTTATTTTTACAAGAGTGAACCGTTGTTTTCTCTTGGCTACCTCTTCATAATAGTATACCTCATGCGAAATTGACTTAATCTTCCTTCTAGTTAGGAAATATGTCTTTGCTTTTGAAGGAAAATAATTTAGGCGAGAGTAGTTGTATGACATCTACTTGCATAACTGTGAATTTCTTTTATACCTCAAATTAACAGCGGCATTGTTAGAAACTGTTTTATCTTTTCATTAAACCGTATTACTGCTAAATCAGTTTTAGTTATCACCATGAAAATTTTTTCCCTTGACAGGTTTTGATATCTTTATTAAGCATTTTTGTTGTTGTTGTTGAGGTGGAGGCTTGCTCTGTCACCCAGGCTGGAGTGCGATGGTGTGATCTCGGCTCACTGCCACCTCTGCCTCCTGGGTTCAAGTGATTCTTCCGCCTTAGCCTCCCAAGTAGCTGGGATTACAGGCATCTGCCATCATGTCTGGCTTATTTTTGTATTTTTGTAGAGTTGGCGTTTCACCATGTTGGCGAGGCTGGTCTTGAACTCCTGACCTCAGGTGATCTCTCGCCTTGGTTTCTTAAGCTAGTACTGCTTTTATAAGTTTATTGACATTTATTTGAAAAAGTAATGATTATGTCTTACAGGTTACTGTTTTTCATTTTTCTCTTTAAAATATGTCTACAAAGTGGGGACTACTCTGGGATTTTCCTGTTCTTCAGTTAGAGAATATAAAGTGCCTAGGTAGTTTATACAGCATGGTGGTTCTTGTGGACTCTGGAACTTGGCTACTTGGGTTTGAGTAATAACTCTGCTATTTCCCAGTGTTGTTATCTTGGACCAAATATATAATCTCTCAGTGCCTGAGTTTTCTCACTTGAGAAATGAGAATGTTAATAGTATTATCTATGTTAGAACTGTGAAGTTTTAATTACTTAGGTTACTGGATAGTAAACTGTCAGTAAATAGTCTACTTATATTCTTATTGCCATCTGATGACTGTGGATGAATCAAAAACTAAGTAGTAGTATAGCCCCAGAATCAAGAGGGACCCAGCCCTGTCAGTGATTTCTAACATTCTCTTCTCTCTCTCTCTCTCTCTCTCTCTCTCTCTCTCTCTCTCTCTCTCTCTCTCTCTCTCCTCTCTCCTCTCTCCTCTCTCTCTCCTCTCTCTCTCCTCTCTCTCTCTCTTTCTCTCTCTCTCTCTGTGTGTCTGTGTGTGTGTGTGTGTGTATGAATGATATATAAAGCAGAATTAACAGGTTTTATTATTCAGATTTTTCTGTTGCAGTCTGTATTATACCATTTTCTTAGTGAATAAAATTAAGACCTGGTAGATAATAAATTTCATACTCTGCAATCATTAATAAGATACTATTTTTAATTCTTAGTTTTATTATCTTGAAAAAACTGATGAGTATTTTTTAACATATATTTAAAATGTAGAATTTTACCACTGTATACACTGATGTATCAGTACCATTCATTTTTCAGGCTTACAGTCACAGAATTCTGAATCATAAATCCATGAAAATGTATAGCTGGAAATGTTCTGTTCTATAGACCTCTAAATATAGAACTACACAATTTTACTAATGTTATAAAAATACTAGGGGGTTGAGTTTCATCAGTACAAAGCACAGAGAGATTTTTAATGCCTCACTTTTAGTCCTATTAGTCTCTGGATGGAGTAAACTGAAAATAGCATGTGATCTTGTCATACCAATGTGTGACTCTATAGGGAAGGTGAGCAATGGTTATATTTTATCCATTGCAAGAGCATTTGAGTTCTTTATATGGTTCAGTTCTTTAAAGGCTCTTTTATAATTGAGTTATGCTATAGGAATTGTTGAGAACACAATTAACCTTTTTTTGTATGTGCTGGATTTTTTGGCAGCCATTTAACTTTATTTCTTTATTTTTTCATTGATGCATAATAGTTCGTACATATTTATGAGGACACTTGTGATTTTTTTTTTAACTTGCATAGCATGTGTAATTATCAAGTCAGAGTATTTGGAGTGTATCCCATCACCTATCACCTTGAGGGTTTATCATCTCTCTCTCTGTCTTTTTTTTTTTTTTTTAATATATATTTTATTGCATTTTAGGTTTGGGGGTACATGTGAAGAACATGCAAGATTGTTGCATAGGTACACACATGGCAGTGTGATTTGCTGCCTTCCTCCCCATCACCTATATCTGGCATTTCTCCCCATGCTATCCCTCCCCAACTCCCCACCCCCTGCTGTCCCTCCCCTTTTCCCCCCACAGACCCCAGTGTGTGATGCTCCCCTCCCTGTGTCCATGTGTTCGCATTGTTCAACACCCACCTATGAGTGAGAACATGTGATGTTTGATTTTCTGTTCTTGTG
>PVKV010024152.1:18504-32055 GCA_004027835.1 Alouatta palliata | reverse complement strand
TGGCTCACGCCTGTAATCCCAGCACTTTGGGAGGCCGAGGCGGGTGGATCACGAGGTCAAGAGATCGAGACCATCCTGGTCAACATGGTGAAACCCCGTATCTACTAAAAATACAAAAATTAGCTGGGCATGGTGGCACGTGCCTGTAGTCCCAGCTACTCGGGAGGCTGAGGCAGGAGAATTGCTTGAACCCAGGAGGCAGAGGTTGCGGTGAGCCGAGATCGCGCCATTGCACTCCAGCCTGGGTAACAAGAGCGAAACTCCGTCTCAAAAAAAATAAAATAAATAAAAAATAAATAGTAATAGCAAGTTGTTATAAGGATACATATACAAGAGGCCTGGCACAGCGCTCACGCCTGTAATCCCAGCACTTCAGAAGGCTGAGGTGGGCAGATCACCTGAGGTCAGGAGTTCAAGACCAGCCTGGGCAACATGACAAAATACAAACATTCGCCAAGTACAGTGGTGTGCGCCTGTAGTCCCAGCTACCTGGGAGGCTGAGGCAGGAGAATCACTGCAGCCCAGGAGACAAAGGTGGCAGTGAGTGGCCAAGATTGCACCACTGCACTCCAGCCTGGGCGAAACACTGTTGCAAGAAAAAACAGGTACATGCACAAGAATCCAGAGAAAGCTGTATAGTTTTTCCTTAGGGAGGGCAGAAATAAGAGTTAAACCAGACTGCAGAAAGAAGAGGGCCTGTAGCTGAGTAAGGTATCAAACTTTTTTTCTTTTTGAGACGGAGTTTCGCTCTTGTTGCCCGGGGTTGGAGTGCAATGGAGCAATCTTGGCTCACTGTAACCTCCGCCTCCCGGGTCCAAGCGATTCTCCTGCCTCAGCCTCTCAAGTAGCTGGGATTATAGGCACACACCACCACGTCTAGCTAATTTTTGTACTTTTAGTAGAGATGGGATTTCACCATGTCGACCAGGCTGGTCTCGAGCTCCTGACCTTGTGATCTGCCCGCCTCAGCCTCCCAAAGTGCCGGGACTGCAGGCGTGAGCCACTGCACCCCGCCAGGTATCAGACTCTCAACTCACTGAGCTACTCTCTGCCTTCTCTTTCCGATTGACACATATTTCTCATTCTTCTAAATTTCCAAGAGAGGAATCCATCCCAACACAGCCTTCCACCCCGCACTGCACCATAAGCTGCCTGCCTGCATAGTGCCTGTGCTTTGATCAAGGGGCCACCTCTAAACAGACCCACTGGCTTAGCCCCGCTTTCCTAATCTGGAGTCTGTGGATAATGTGACTTAAGACAGACGGGAAGGTTGGGTGTGCCAGAATCTTGATCCAGTGTGGCGTCTCCAGTGTGACGTCTCCAGTGTGACGACTGACAACGATACAACTGTTGTTCGAAAAGTGGCATGTGAAGTATTTCTTTGTATGAGCCTCATTTTAACAGAAAATGTTTTTTGACTCAATCTGTTCATTATACTTTTCCTAATTTTTTCAGTTAACTCTCTTGAGAGGGAAGAAACTAGGTGCTGGCTAAACGGAGTTTTTATAGACAGATTAATATTAAATGTGACTGAACTATACATGCTTAGCTCATTTGATCTTCTCACATTAGGTAATCCAGAATTTGTCAACCTATTTTTGTGTGTATTTTTATGTTTAATTTTACTTCAGCAGGCAAGTTATATGGTATATAGGTATCTTGCTAGACATGTTTTGGCCAAGATGCTCTTCCCCATCCTGAATCACATGGAACATCCAAAACTAGGACTGGCCTCGTCCCATGATACTACTAAATCACGTTTCAAGTCAGTCTGTGTTCTTCTCTGCCCTCCTGTTTCTTTGAGCCATTGCTGCCTTCTAAAATACAGCTGTTGAGTGTTTTTCCAGAATTATGTTTCCCTTTGGGCACATTCACTTGCATTTTTTAATATACTTATTTTGTTTTTCTGAACATAATATATGAGGCTACCAGATTAAAGGGCAGAAAGTTACCAACTCTTGATTCCATGTCTTGCCTTTAAAATACTTAATAGGGCCTGGCACAGTGGCTCACGCCTATAATCCAAGCACTTTGGGAGGCCAAGGCAGGTAGATCACGAGGTCAGGAGTTCAAGACCAGCCTGACCAACATGGCAAAACTCCGTCTCTACTAAAAATACAAAAATTAGCTGGGCGTGATGGCGCGCACCTGTAGTCCCATCTGCTTGGGAGGCTGAGACAGGAGAATTGCCGGAGGTTGCAGTGAGCCTACATCACGCCACTGCACTCTGGCCTGGGCGACAGAGCAAGACTCTGTCCATCTCAAAAAATAAATAAATACTTAATAGGACACAAAAAAGATACAAATGTCAGTAGCTGTAGAAACTACTGGCCAGGTAAACAAAAGCGATGACCACTATCTCCAGCTGAATCTCTGAGGCAGAATGGCAGAACCAAATTGGCAAAGCAGGTTGGAGTTTTCCATTAACTTTCCTCTATTGGCCTAATCCTTACTAATTAGGTAAGGATCCTAATTAGCCTAAATGTTTTTTGCTCCATGTATTAATATGTTACATTTTATTATAGTCAACTTTTTACGTTTTTATACACTGTGATCAGTTGAATATTACAGTTAGTTTTTTTATTTGCATGGAGAATTTTGGGTAAAGTTTTTTTTACAAGTTGTTAAGAATAAATTTTTGGGCCAGGCACGGTGGCTCATGCCTGTAATCCCAGCACTTTGGGAGGCCGAGGCGGGCGCATCATGAGGTCAAGAGATCAAGACCATCCTGGCCAACATGGTGAAACCCTGTCTCTACTAAAAATACAAAAATTAGCCAGGCGTGGTGACACGTGCCTGTGGTCCCAGCTACTCAGGAGGCTGAGGCGGAAGAATCACTTGAACCCAGGAGGCAGAGGTTGCAGTGAGCCAAGATTGTACCACTGCACTCCAGCCTGGCAACAGAGCAAGACTCTGTCTCAAAAAAAATAAAATAAATTTTTGGATAGTAAGAGTATATGTAAGAATACCTGAAGCCAGCCACAATGGCTCACACCTTTAATCCTAGCACTTTGGGAGGCTGAGGTGGGAGGATTGCTTGAGCCAAGAGTTTGAGACCATCCTAGGCAACATAGCCAGACCCCATTTCTCCGGGGGAAAAAAAAAATTAGCCAGGCATGGTGGTATGTGCCTGTGGTCCCAACTACTTGGGAAGCTGAGGCAGGAGGATTGCTTGAGCCTGGGAGTTCAAGGCTTCAATGAGCCATGAGTTGTGCCACTGCACTAGAGGCTGGGCAATAGAGACTCTGTCTCAAAAAAAAAGAGAGAAAGAAAAGCACATGTTCTGTGGCTAATAAAAACTGGAAGAATATATATGATCATAATACTGGCTACTTGGGGTCATGGAAAGTGGTTTGGAAACATTGGCTTTATATATAAGGTTCTAATGTTTTATGAATGCATAATTTGTTGGTTATGTAATATTTTTAAAATATACACATAGAAGAAACAGTAGAAGCAAAAATACCAAAATCTGAACAGTGATTAATTCTGAAAGTGGGAATATAGATGATTGCTACTTTCTTCTTTGAACTTTTCTGATTTTTTGACATTAAAAACACTATTCACACATTGGTACTATTATACTATTAAATTTTTTAAATGATTGTATACATTTCCCATAGTGCTAGGGGAAAACACTTTTTAAAAAAAACAGCTCACAGGCCGGGCACAGTGGCTCATGCCTGTAATCGCAGCGCTTTGGGAGGCTGAGGTAGGTGGATCACCTGAGGTCAGGAGTTTGAGACTACCCTGGGCAACATGGTGAAACCCCATCTCTACTAAAAATGTGAAAAGTGACCAGTTGTGGTGGCATGCACCTGTAGTCCCAGCTACTCAGGAGGCTGAGACAGGACGGTCACTTAAACCTGGAAGGCAGAGGTTGCAGTGAGCCGAGATCACACCACTGCACTCCAGCCTGGGCGACAGAGCGAGATTCCATCTTTAAAAAAAAAGCCAGGCACTGTGGCTCACACCTGTAATCTCAATACCTTGGGAGTTGAGAAGGCAGGATCGCTTGAAGCTACGAGTTTGAGATCAATCTGGGCAACAAGTGAGACCCCCATCTCTATAAAACGTAAAATAAGCCAGTCACAGTGTTACGCATCTGTAGTCCCAGCTACTCAGGAGGTTGAGTAGGGAGGATGGCTTGAGCCGGAGTTTGGCTGCAGTGAGCTATGCTCATGCCACTGGACCCCAGCCTCGGTATCAGAGCAAGATCCCCTCTTGGAATTTAAAAAAAAAAGAGCCAGGGCTGGAGCTGGCGGCGACCCTGGGCCCGGGTTCCCGTGGCTACCAGGCGCCCCCGCCCCCACGCCACAGGCCGGAACCCCGGTGGCCAGACCCCGAGGACCTCCTGACCCCGCAATGGCAGCTGAGGCCGCGCTACGCGGCCAAGCAATTCGCGCGTTACGGCGCTGCCTCCGGGGTGGACCCTGGTTCGCTATGGCCGTCACCGGAGCAGCTGCGGGAGCTGGAGGACAAGGAGCGCGAATGGTACCCAAGCCTGGAGACCATGCAGGAGTCGCTGCAGGTGAAGTGGCTGGCCGAAGAGCAGAAGCGTCAGGAGAGGGAGCAGCACATCGCAGAGTGCGTGGCCAAGATGCCAAAGATGATGGAGAAATGGCGGCAGCAGCAGTGGGAACACAGGGCGAAGGCAGAGGCTGACAAGGAGAGGAGGGCCCGACTGCAGGCTGAGGCCCAGGAGCGTCTGGGCTACCAAGTGGACCCAAGGAGCGCCCGCTTCCAGGAGCTACTCCAGGACCTAGAGAAGAAGGAGCGCAAGCGCCTCAAGGAGGAAAAACAAAGACAGAAGAAGGAGGCGTGAGCTGCTGCAATGGCTGCGACAGCAGCCTCTGGGGCACCCAGCTCCTGAGCCTTTGTCCTTTCCCAATAAAAGCCTGCTCCCTGGCAAAAAAAAAAAAAAAAAAAGCCAGGCACATGAGCTCACTCCTGTAATCCCACCACTTTGGAAGGCCAAAGTGAGAGAATTGCATGAGTCCAGGAGTTCAAGACCAGCTTAGGCAACATAGTGAGACCCTGTTTGTTAAAAAAAAAAAAAAAATTGCTTAAATTGTCCCAGGAGGAGGAAAACACTTCAAAAAATCAGCAATTGTAGAAGAGTCAAGTCATCAAAATATTTCCATAAAAATAAGCCAGACCTATTTGTTTCCATGTGAATTATTTAAAACTTTTTTTTTCTTTTTTTGGAGACAGTCTCACTCTGTAACCCAAGATGGAGTACAGTGGCACGATCTCAACTCACTGCAACCTCCGCCTCCCAGGTCCCAGTTCAAGCATTTCTCCTGCCTCAGCCTCCTGAGTAACTTGGATTACAGGCACGTGCTACCATGCGCAGCTAATTTTTGTATTTTTAGTAGAGATGGGGTTTCACCATGTTGGCCAGGCTGGTCTTGAACTCCTGACCTCGTGATCTGCCTGCCTCGGCCTCCCAAAGTGCTGGGATTACAGGCGTGAGCCATCGCGCCCGGCCTGAATTCTTTAAAACTTTTGGGGAACATATTTAATCATAATTTAAAAAAAAAAAAAAAAAACCATCTCTGAAGAACAGATCAAAGCCAAGCACAGTGACTCATGGGTATAATCCCAGCACTTTGGAAGCCTCAGGTGGGAGAATCGCTTGAGCCCAGGAGTTGGAGACCAGTCTGGGCAACACTGCAAGAGCCCATCTCTACAAAAATTAGCTGAGCATGGTGGCACACACCTGTGGTCTCAGCTACTCAGGAAGCTGAGGTGGGAAGATCAGTAGAGCCAGAAGCAAGGCTGCAGTGAGCTATGATGGAGCCAGTGCACTCTGTCCTCGGTGACAGAGTGAGACCCTGTCTCAAAAGGCTGGGCCCGGTGGCTCACGCCTGTAATCCCAGCACTTTAGGAGGCTGAGGCAGATGGATCACCTGAGGTCAGGAGTTTGAGACTAGCTTGGCCAACATGGTGAAACCCATCTCTACTAAAAATACAAAAATTAGCCGCACGTAGTAGCAGATGCCTGTAATCTCAGCTACTAGGGAGGCTGAGGCATGAGAATCGCTTGAACCTGGAAGGTGGAGGTTGCAGTGAGCCGAGATCGTGTCGCTGCACTCCAGCCTGGGCAACAGAGCAAGACACTCAAAAAAAAAAAAGGCTGAGGCAGGAGGAGTGCTTGAGCCCTGGAGTTCAAGACCCCACCATGGGGAGCAACACAGAAGAACAGCTCATTTCTGCACTGTGTAAACTGTTCCAGGTATGGGGAAACCTAGAAGTCTTTCCCACTCACTTTAGAAAGCCAGTAATAAAAACTAGAGTCCAGTCTCACTTTTGAATATAGATGTAGAAACCCCATATAAATTGCTGCCATATCACATCCAGCAGTTGATTAAAGGACCAAGTAGAGTTTCTCCCAGAAATGCAAAGGCATTTTAATTTGGAGGGATGCGAATGAAGGCTTAGATAACCACAGAGGCATGCCATATTCTTAACAGGAAGACTGGAGACTTGAGGTTTCGCTGCATTAACCTAATCAATCTAATGCCATTTCAAACGGAATCACAGTTGAGTTTTCCTTGAACTTGACAATGTTCTAAAGTTCATCTTGAGTAAATGGGTGAGAATAGCTTTATTTATTTATTTTTTTTTTGAGAGAACTGAAAGGTCTTGGTACTGTCAGATTTCATACCAGCATTAAAGCTACAAACTTAAAAACAGCTTGAAACTGATGACAACCCCCAAAAAGGATTAGTGTCTTTTTTCAAATCATTAAAAACTTAACTGTTTCAGAATTAAACTGTCAATTATCTAAAGTTAAGTGAAAGTTTATATAGTCTTAGGGCGGGAGAGGCTTTTTAAAATACTATATAATATCAAATTTAGGTAATTAAAAGAGAGCTAGATTTAGCTACCTAGGTGCCAAATATCAAGAACACCATAATTGGTTAAGAAGATAAAGGAGATAGTTGAGGCTGGACCCGGCTCACACCTGTAATCCCAGCACTTTGGGAGGCCGGATCACCTGAGGTCGGGAGTTCAAGACCAGCCTGACCAACAGGGAGAAACCCCATCTCTATTAAAAATACAAAATTAGCCAGACATGGTGGTGGGTACCTGTAATCCCAGCTACTCGGGAGGCTGAGGCAGGAGAATAGCTTGAGCCCGGGAGGCAGAAGTTGCAGTGAGCTGAGATTACACCACTGCACTCCAGCCCTGGACAACCAGAGCGAAACTCCATCTAAGAAAAGAAAAGAAAAAAAGAAGATATTTGAAAACATTGCACTTTGGGAGGCCAAGGCAGGTGGATTACCCGAAGTCGGGAGTTTGAGACCAGCCCTACTAAAAATACAAAAATTAGTCAGGCGTGGTGGTATGTGCCTGTAATCCCAGCTGCTTGGGAGGCTGAGGCAGGAAAATCACCTGAATCTGGGAGGCGAAGGTTACAGTGAGCTGAGATCATGCCACTGCACCCCATCCTGGGCAACAAGAGTGAAAAACATCGTCTCAAAAAAAAAAAAAAAACCCAAGAATTGAAAACATAGGACTGAGAGGCAGAAGACCTAATTTCCTGAACCTCTGTGTATGTCAGTATCGTCATGGACGTGACAAGACTGGATAAGCCTCAGAGCCTCTGGGGAATTTGCAAACATGACCCCAATTTCCCCATCCCTGTAAGTTGACTCTGCAGCTTGACATTGCTGCTTCTCTTGTCAAGAAGTGGAGTTTTCTCCCCCTCCTTGGAGTCTGGGCTGGCTCTGGAACTCACTTTGGCCAGTAGACAGAATTGATGTTATGTAACTTTTGAGTCTAAGCCTTCATTGCCTCCACAGTCACCTTCTTGGAATGATAGTGTAGCCATGTGAACACGCCTGGGCTGCCTTCCTTGAGGAGAAAAGACCATGTGCCAGAGGAATGCAGTCACGTGAGTAAGCCCCAGGCAAAGCCAGCAGCAAAATACATGCCCCGGAGCTGAGCTGGCTTACGGAATTGTAAACAAATGAAATTAATGTTGTTTTAACAACCCTCCCCCCCCAAAAAAACTCAAACAAAAATTAAGATGTCAATGGACAAAATGACGGAACATCTCTAGCAACAACACAGCTCTTAAAATCAGCTTTTAAAATTACACATAGTGGGCCAGGCGTGGTGGCTCACGCCTGTAATCCAAGCACTTTGGAGGCCAAGGCGGGCGGATCACCTGAGGTCGGGAGTTCAAGACCAGCCTGACCAACATAGTGAAACCCCGCCTTTATTTAAAAAAATAATAATAATACGCATAGCAGCCAGTCTCGGTGGCTCACACCTGTAACCCCAGCACTTTGGAGGCCAAGGCTGGAGGGTTACTTGAGCCCAGGAGTTAAAGACCAGCCTGGGCAACACAGCTAAACTCTATGGCTACAAAAATACAGAAATTCATTGGGCGTGGCAGTGCACACTTGTGGTCCCAGCTACTCTGGAGTCTGAGGTGGGAGGATGGCTTGGGACCAGGAGATAGAGGCTGCAGTGAGCTGAGATCACCCCCATTGCACTACAGCCTGGGCAATAGAGTGAGACACTGTCTGAAAAATAAGATAAAAACATGCATAGTGATGAAAATCTAAAACTGGGTTGTGTAAATTTCCCTAAAAAGCATTGAATTGTACATTTAAAACAAGTGAGTTTTATGGTAGACGGATTATATCTTAATACAACTGTTAAAAGTACACATGAGATGGGGCACGGTGGCTCACGCCTGTAATCCCCAAACTTTGGGAGCTCATAGTGGGCAGATCCCAAGGTCAGGAGTTCAAGAGCAGCCTGGCCAACATAGTGAAACCCCGTCTCTACTAAAAATACAAAAATTAGCTGGGTGTAGTGGCACATGCCTGTAGTCCTAGCTACTCGGGAGACTGAGGCAGGAGAATCACTTGAACCTGAGAGGCAGAGGTTGCAGTGAGCCGAGACCACACCGTTGCACTCCCGCCTGGGTGACAGAGAGATTCCATCTCAAAAAAAAAAGTATACATGAGCAATCCTGTATCAGAGTAGATAGTGATAAATAAAAATGGCCACTCTGTAACCTTTCTGTAGTAATTAAAACAGGACACCGTTGTTGGCCTATATTCACAGCAGCAGAGTTTTGTTGATTTTGTTTTTGTTTTTTGAGACAGGGTCTCTCTCTGTTGCGCAGGCTGGAGTGCAGTGGTGCGATCTCAGCCCACTGAAGCCTGGACCTCCACTTAAATTGATCCTCCCTCCTCAGCCACCCGAGTAGCTGGGCTCAGGTGTGCACCACCACACCAGGCTAACTTTTCTATTTTTTGTAGTGATGGGGTTTTGCCAAATTGCCCAGGCTGGTCTCAAACTCTTGAGCTTGGGTGATCCTCCTGCCTCAGCCTCCCACCTGTATTTTTAATTCTAAAATGCATTTTAGGTTAGGATTTAAAGACAAAATGTTATATCTGCCTGATGGATTACAAGCGACTATCATTTTCTCTGTAAGGTTCAGTGTTTAAATTTTTTTCTGACTACCACGTATTCCTTTTGTAGTTTCAATGAGTTTTTTTGTTTGTTTGTTTGCTTTTAGAGACAGGGTCTTGCTCTGTCGCTCAGGCTGGAGTGCAGTGGGGTGAACATAGCTCACCGTAACTTCAAACTCCTGGGCTCAAGCGATCCTCCCGCCTCTGACTCCTAAAGTGCTGGGATTACAGGCATGAGCCACTACACCCAACCTCAATTAGTTTTTTTTAATAATAAAGATAATCCAAATGCTAAGAGTATTTTTCTATGAACATTTTTAAGGCGTTTGATTCATATTGCAAAATTGCCCTTCAGGAAAGTTCCACCGTTACACGCCCACCAGCAATGTTCACTCATTTCTGAATTTCATCTAATTTTGTTTCAGTCTGCTCATATTTCTAATCTTGTTATATCCCTTTTTATTATTTCTTTGGGTTCCAATACCTCCCAATTTAATGTTCTCATTGAATTTCATTAGCAGCTGTTTCATTAGTAGCACAGACGAAGGATTAAAGTGTTAACTAGGATAGACTTTGACAAAACCCTGTAAAAATGTATGTTATTATCTTTGCACAGATCTTATTTAATCAAAGTTCCCCAGGAACCTCTCACTAGGGCTTATCTCAAGGGACAGAACTGGCCACGGATGATTTTCTAGACCTTGACCCGTGTGGTCCTCTCTCAGTGGGAACGCATATTCACGACGTATCTGGGTTCAGATCATGACAGGGTTGCATGGGGTTCTGTGTCCTGTCCCTGCACATCTGTTCACTGCCCTTCGCTTTCATTCTTCAGCAACGAAGGAATCTGCCTTGAGTCTGAGTCCTTAATTGGACACACAGCCTCAGATTTCTCATGGTGCAAAATATACAGCTGAGTATGTCTATTCTGGAAGTATCATGAATGAGTCTTTTCTTCGTTACTTGAATCCTAGCTTAAATGCACTAGGGATATTAGCAAGGTTCCCTTCTGGTATAGGGTCACTCCCTCTTTATTTTAATACAAAATGTCACAGATTGAATTTGGTTGATGAAGTACATACATATTCTCACTTTCTATTATCTCTACGAATAGATGATTAATGCAAAATATTGAGTCATTTTTTAAAATCAATAGTTAATTTTTTAGAAATAATTAGAGAGGTACTCAGCTCTGACATAAATGCCCACACAGTTCCTGGGCCCACTTCTGTCAGAGGGTAAATCTATAAATGATTCACAGAGCTGACATTACTCACTCTGTTGTGATCATGCTTCTCTGGAAGGTTTTAGCAACAGTTCTGATATAGATTGCCAGTTATCAGTAGTTGGCAATGCAAGTCCACTTTTAATTACGCAAAGGCTGATTATTCAGACTGCAAGCTCTTCATGCCCGGAACGGCTCCTTCCTGCCACCTGCCTTTGAGCATTTTCGCCGCTCATTAGCACATATGCCAGAAGGTGGGCATTGGACAAGGTGGGAAGAAGAAACAAAAATCAGCACAGCGCTTTGGAGAAGCTCTGACGAAAGATTTTAATACAATTTGTAGAATTATTAACTAGAATTGAGTCATTTGGATTCCCTGTGAAATGTATTTACTTGTTCTCCTTAGCAACAGATAGTAGAATTACCCGCAGAGAATTATTCCCGTATTTAATGTTTTTCTTTATAAAACGTTTTCTTTTTGGGGGAGGAGGGACAGTCTCACTGTGTCGCCCACACTGTAGTGCAGTGGTGCAATGTTAGCTCTGCAACCTTTGTCTCCCAGTTTTAAGTGATTCTCCAGCCTCAGCCTCCTGAGTAGCTGAGATTACAGGTGCATACCACCATGCTCAGCTAAGTTTATATATATATATATATATATATATATATATATTTTTTTTTTTTTTTTTTTTTTTTTAAGACGAGGTTTCACCATGTTGGTCAGGCTGGTCTTGAACTCCTGACCTCAGGTGATCTGCCCGCCTTGGCCTCCAAAGTGCTTGGATTACAGGCATGAGCCACCAGGCCCGGCCTAAGTTTTTGTATTTTTAGTAGACACGAGGTTTCACCATGTTGGCCAGGCTGGTCTCAAACTCTTGACCTCAAGTGATCCACCTGCCTCAGCCTCCCAAAGTGTTAGGATTACAGGCATGAGCCACTGCACCTGGCCTATAAAACATTTTCACATGATGGTTCATAATATTTTCTTCATTACATTTGTACCTGGATCTATTTATTTCTTTGGTGAATTTGGGTTTTTGTTTGTTTTGTTTTGTGAGACAGAGTTTTGTTCTGTCGTCTGGACTGGAGTGCAGTGGTGTGATCTTGGCTCACTGCAGCCTCTGCCTCCCAGGTTCAAGCAATTCTCGTACCTCAGCCTCCCAAGTAGCTAGGACTACAGGCGAATGCCACCATGCCCAGCTAATTTTTGTATTTTTAGTACAGTCAGGGTTTTGCCATTTTGGCCAGGCTAGTCTCAAACTTCTGACCTCAGGTGATCTGTCTGCCTCGGCCCCCCAAAGTGCTGGATTATAGGCATGAGCCACGGTACCCACCCTGGTGAGTGTTTTTTTTTTAAGATTTTTGGCATATATTCAGTAATATCGCAATTATTTGATGGTTTTCTGGTTTTCTAGTTTTCCAGAAAACTTAATGATTTCTTTTAAATACTGGTATCATTTATGTTCCAACCTGTTTTGTTGGAAACATAGTTTTCCTCATGCTTAAACTGAGGCTACTGAACATAATTTAAGTGTTTCTGTATGCCCAGCGTTGTCTTTGCTGTACATACTCCTAGGACAGATGGCTTTGACAAAAACCAGCACAGGGAGAGCCTTTGGCTAAGTGAAATGTTACAGGTGTACTTTTAAAATGCTAATTAGCCACCATGTTTTCTTTTCTGAAATGAACAAAATTTCAACGTAAACTACTGTGGGCCTGAGAAGACCAAAAAAGAGAGACAGAAATGTTACAAATATAGTAAAAAAATTTTTTCTTTTTTCTTTTTTTTTTTTTTTTTTTAAACAGAGACGGGGTTTTACCATATTAGTCAGGCTGGTCTCAAACTCCTGACCTCAGGTGATCCACCTGCCTCGGCCTCCCAAAGTGCTGGGATTACAGGTTTGAGCCACCACACCCGACCAATAAAACTTTTTAAAAAATTTTATTCCCTTTTTTTTTTCAGATGGCCTGTTCTTGTCACCCAAGCTGGAGTGCAGTGGTGTGATCGTGGCTCACTGCAGCCTCGCACTTCCAGGCTCAGTGGATCCTGCCACCTCAGCCTCCTGAGTAGCTGGGGTTACAAGTGTACACCACCACTGCTAGCTAACTTTAAAAAAATTGTTTAGGGCCGGGCGCGGTGGCTCACGCCTATAATCCTAGCACTTTGGGAGGCCAGGGCGGGTGGATCATGAGGTCAAGAGATCGAGACCATCCTGGCCAACATGGTGAAACCTTGTCTCTACTAAAAATACAAAAATTAGCCGGGCGTTTGGCACGCACCTGTAGTCCCAGCTACTTGGGAGGCTGAGGCGGAAGAATCGCTTGAACCCAGAAGGCGGAGGTTGCAGTGAACTGAGACTGCGCCACCGTGCTCCACCCTGGCGACAGAGCAAGACTCCATCTCAAAAAAAAAATTTTTTTTTGTAGAGACCAGATCTAGCTGTGTTCTCCAGACTGGTCTTGAACTCTGAGCTCAAGCAGTCCTTCTGCCTGAGCCTCGGAATGACAGGCATGAGCTGCGGTGCCTGGCCTGCTTCAGGGTATCAAGTTCAGGGTAGTAACTAGGTCACTTGTTCTATTAACCAGCCAAAGACCCCGTAAACAAAGCCCTTGACTAGAAAAGTCTTTGAGAAGAAGCCTCAGCAGGTGATGTGGTTTCTGTGCTCTTCCCTCATAAACATTAGGAAACTGCTGGGCGCGGTGTCTCACGCCTGTAATCCCAGCACTTTGGGAGGCCGAGGCGGGTGGATCACGAGGTCAAGAGATCGAGACCATCCTGGTCAACATGGTGAAACCCCGTCTCTACTAAAAATACAAAAATTAGCTGGGCATGGTGGCACGTGCCTGTAGTCCCAGCTACTCGGGAGGCTGAGGCAGGAGAATTGCTTG